>JAUELO010443158.1:0-13991 GCA_032357855.1 Amphibolips quercusostensackenii | reverse complement strand
TTCTACCACCTAAAGTGATTTAAACCCGATAAGTCTCTTGTTGGCTTCAGGAGATTTAATTCTTCCAATGTTTGCCATCTTTGTAGGAGAAAATAATAACCATAGAAGGTTCAATTGAAGATCCACTTCTTGTGCTGTTGTGTTGTTTTTTGAATTAGTTCAGTCCATGATGTTCACACAAGTAGATCAGCAAAAATTTATTACCACACACAGAGGCCGCTTGTAGGGATAGATACAATCGGAGGTCGGCCAAGTATCCCAGGTATTTTCCACATCCAAACTTGGAAGTTATCTTCGATCCAATAGCCAGTCGATAGTTCCTTCTTAGTCGAACTAGCGTAGGTGCTATACACGTTAATAACTAAAAACTACTTGCCTCAATGAGTTTTTATGCTCCGGTGTCCTGGAAGTCGTCACACGGGGAACTCGTACGCATCCTCATCGCGGCCAGATCCGAATAATGCTATCCCTAGGTCAGGAAAATTCAATTCCCGATTAGACGGATTATAGAATCTAAGCATCCAATACAGTCAGTATAATGTTTGTTTAAATCAAACGAATTCTTTCTTTGATATAGGGTCAAACAAATACTTAATTGATTCAAAGATACATTTTCTTTGATTCAAGCAGAATTTATTTCATTCATACACACCATTACTTCCAGAAATAAATTGTATTTAATTTTTTAAAAATTCTATCTTCGATATAGGGCCAACTAAATATTTGTTTGATTCAAACATTTTTTGCAGAAAAGATCTCGAGGAATATTTAATGATTTAAGATTTCCTGTAAAACGGCACTGAAGCTTCAGCTAGTCATTTCATCCTGAAATTTTTATACAATTTAATTGAACATTTTAGGTTACAGGTTGACTGAACTGTCACAAATTATATATTTTGCATGTTTTCTAAATCTGCTCTGTCCAGTTTCTAACAAGAAAAGTAGACTAATTGATTAGTAGCTAATAGGGTGATTTTTTTTTAAATTTAACTAGGCGCTCCTTCAAACTGTTTCTTCTCATGAGAAAATGGCCTCTGGCTTATTCTTAATTAAATTGATGCTATTTATTGCTTATTCATATCTAGTGCGTATAATTTGTGTTATTTACTGTTCAGTAATTAACTTAAATATTTCAAACATAGTGTCAGTTTATTTATTGCGGCAAAAAAAATAATTTAATTAGTTTGATAAATGTTTGCCATACTCTCTAAATTTGAATTAGTGGAATTAAACTGATTTGAATAAAGGAAAGTTAGCTACTAAATATTAATAGAAAATTACTAATTCGATTAGTAATATTGGGATACCCATAAATAGTTTGCCATCTTCGCAAACATTACGTATTTGCAAGTTACCTCTCATAGCCTACACATATAATTTTCTTTGAATAAATAATATATACAGCAATGAATAAATTCATATAGTTGCACTTGTCAATATTTAGTAGGTAATCACTATCGGATTATTCAATATTTCGATTTATCAAACTATTCGTTTTAAGGGCTCCACGTCTAAATAGTAAAAAAAAAGGTTAAAACTGTCATTCTTGTAACATTTTTTTAATTAAAAAAGGTTAAATATTTAATTCTGCAATTAAAAATTTTTTATTCTATAGTTGATGCTTTGAATCGTTTCATCTAGAATTTTTTGATTCTAATAGAAAGAAGGAAAATTTTCTTCAAAAAACGCAGACAATATTTTTGAATTCTTTCCTATTTTTTGTTACAGGTAAGCTTCTTTTGAGGACTTTTTATTTGCTTATAGAATTCGTAAGTATATAATTCATATTTAAAATATTTTTTTGATATATTATTCTGCTAAATTATTAACAATATACTTCTCTGAAATTCACTTGAGTTGTTTTGTGTTCAATTATTTTTACAATTAAAATGTACAAAAAAAGGTAACCGACATGAATTTCAAAAAAGTAGAAGTGAAAGTGTCAGTGACAAAAATATATAATTGCTGCATAGTCTATAATATATTTTTGAAGCGTTCAGTTTTTTATAAAGATTATTTCTGAGTAACATAAATTAATTATTTTTAATCAAAAAGCGACAAGATCGGTTAAGCTTATGTTTATTTGTTTATATTATACGTAGCAATAACGTTACTTTTGTTCCAGTAAAATATAAACTGAACTACTTTATATACATAATGCTTGATTAAATAGAATTTCATATTATAAATCTTGGGTTTGTATCTGTTTCTTCACCCAAACCCAGGTGAGAAAGTTGTATATAGTTTATATATAGTGGACAAGAAAATCATATTTTTATTTGCTTTATACATTTTTTAGTATAAAAGAAATAAAAAATATCAGTGTCTTGTTCACTATATATAAACTATATATAACTTTTTTACATGGGAATGAATGTTATATTTTTTTACCCTTGAATTTTGAAAATAAAATTTCGGTATAATTCAAAATGATTTATTGTATTTGGATGACTCATCAGTTCGACAATGTGGTAATTAAAATATTACACACACATATTAATTAACTTGCTAAAAGATGAAAATGTGACCAATTTAAACCAAAAAATTAGCAAAAGTAACTTATTTCTAACCAAAAAAGTGGCTATTTTTCCATTTCTAATCAATACAATAAAATTCAAAAAAATTGGTGAAAGTTTTAAGTAAATCTAAAAGAATTTACAGTCAACTTATAATAATTTAAAAAATCCAAATTGATTTCAAAGGAATCTAATGTTTAACTTATTAACACAAGTGACATATCATTGAAATCACCTAGAAATTTACATTTTAAATATATATCATTATTAGAATACTAACTATAAAATAAAAAAATTTTATGTTTCGTATTTTATTCCTTACTAGTGCAAAGGACTCCCTGCTGGCAAGGGTTGCACAGTGTGGACATTGGATGAAAAAATGCTCAAAATAATATTCCGGCTGATATTATTAATCGATTAAAAAATTTTTTCGAATTAAAATCAAATGAATTCTCAAAAGATATGTGAAAGCTGTTTGTAAAAAAAATTATAAAGTTTTTTTATCTAAGTATAAACATTGCAAAAATCACCATTTTTAAGTTTTCGATGCATTAATAATTCATAATTGTTCAGTTTAAGTGACATTACTGTGTCATCAATGAACTCATATTTGCAAAGTGCTTATTCAAAATTTATAATAAATAGTAATTTGTGATCAGCAATTGTACTGTTGTAAGCAGCAGGCTGAGTTTTTGTAATAATTTTCAATATTTATGAGGTTACTTTTGTGTGTAATCCAGTTTAAAGTCATTTGCAAGCATTAGTAAACTAAATAAAAGTATATTTACTATTATTATAAACAAAAAATATAAACAAATGCAGAATTTAAGCAATTCTTCAAAGTTGAAGGTATTTCTTAAAGTTTGTTTTAGTTGGTTTGCTAGTTACATTTCAAAGCAGTGCATTGACATTTAATGAAAAATTATATTGTTATAAGCAAATGGCATAAACAAATTTGCTGATTGTACAATTTTTTAATGTTCAAGCTACTTTTTTTAAAGTTTGTTTGAATTGGTTTTCCAGTAATAGTCTGGATTATTATCAATTTGTGGATTATAATCCCATTTATTATTAAACGTTCATTTACTGTTCGACTAGCAAACCAATTTACTCAAATTTTCAAAAAAGGGCAGATTAAACCTTAGGAAATTGCACAAACAGCAAACTTGTTTATGTTATTAGTTTATAACAATTTTATTTTTCATTAAATGTTAATGCACTGCTTTGAAATGTAACTAGCAAGCCAACTGAAACAAATTTAAAAAAAAAAACGAATTTTAAATAATTGGCTAAGATCTGCATTCGTTTATATTTTTTGTTAATAACAATAATAAATATACTTCTGTATAGCTTAATAATGCTTGTAAATGACTTTAAACTGTATTACAGACAAAGTATCCTCATAAATATTAAAAATCATTACAAAATCTCAGGCTGCTGTTTACAACAATACAATTGTTAATAACAAATCACTTGTTTATTATAAACAGTTAACAAGTACTTTGCGATCATGATTTTATCAATTACACAGTAATGTTACTTAAACTAAAAAGCTGTAGAAAATATTAGTCGGAATACTATTCTGAACATTTTTTCATCCAATGTCCACACTCTAGGTCGGCGGAAACGTCTCGCGATCACTCAGTGTAGACTAGATTAGGGACCGGTATACCTAAGATATTGAACTGGACAATGTAAATACTGTTAATACAATGATATAATTACAGGGGTTTCCGATGATAAAATTAAATTCTTGTCGGATTAGTTTCACTTTGTCAATTTCCGATTGAGGTTCTTGCTCTAAAATGTAAAGTTTTTTAGCTTCAAAGATGCATAAAATCAATTCAAATAAAAAAATAATAAGAAGGAAAATGTATAGTTTTTTTTGTTATACTCGGTTATTATATTTTTATTTGCTTTTTAAATTTATGTCATTTCAGATGTTGGATGAGTGTCTGATAATGCTAATTTTAAAGGCAAAGAAGTGAAAATCCATAATTTGCGGTGTTTTGATGAAGGATGAGCATCCGGGCGGGATTTAATTGGATAGATCAGGCAAAGAGTTACAGGTGATAGACTTATCTGTGGTTTTTAGGCGAGTGTAGAGGAAATATACTGGAATAAAGTGTGTCTACAAAAAGTAAGGTTATGTCGAACGAAACAGAAATTACGCAATAGACACAACTGATGATTGTGCGGTGTCAGCACCGGGACGGTTCGGTTGTGAAATCTATCTAGAAACTGAACAACTAACTGTAGCAGTGCCGTTATGAAAAAGGAAAATCAACGGAGTTTGTAGTGCAAAATGAAAAAAGGATCAGAGTTGCAGGAAAGAGGTGTTAAAAAAAACTTCAAGATGAAGAGAAAAACTATAGCGCTCGCCGAACAGAACTCGAGGGAGTGAAACAGATAATAGAAAAACAGAGGAAAGTGTGAGTAAACATTAGAACTTAGGTGAAGGCGCTGTCAGTGGTAAACACATACATAAAAATAACAACATAAACCCAAGTCCATCAGGTGAAACAAGTTCAAATGATAGTCTTTTAGGAAGGAAAATAGAGATTGGGAAAATTCTCGGCTCGTGGTGGAAACAGAAATTAGATACAAAATTCAGAGAACTCAAAGAGTGGATGTTACAGAAAGAGCAAGTGAAATAAGAACATATTATAAGACAGGAAGCGATGAACACGGCTCTGGATAGAGCAAGGGAAAGAGAGTTGAAGTGAATAAAGGAAAATTTAAAATTTAAAGGAGGAATCAAGAGATGCCAAAGAGAGTTATTGGAAGTAATAAAGAAAAGAGAATATAATTACATGAATAGGAAGAATAAATATTGTGAGAAGAGAACAGAAAAAACTAGTAAGCTAAATGAGATCGAAAACCAAAAAGTAATTAAAGAAAGTGATTATATGATGAATTTAATGAAATAGCTTGATCAACAAGATAAGCCGAAGTCGTTAATGGCTAGTAGAATAGAATGGGAGATGAAAGAGAGAAATTAGAAAAAATTGGTTAAGAGTGAGAGAATTCAGGCCATCATGAAGGAGAAATATTAAATAAGAAATACAGGATGCACTGTGAAAATTGACAAATGAAAAAGTTTTCATTTGTAAGTCGAGAGTGATAGGGGGGAGGGTATTGAATTAAATGGCATCATAGGAAGCAGAAACGAGATTAATGGCGAAAAAAGTAGACTGAAAGAAACTATGATTTGATTAAAAGTTGATATCACACCGAGAAAAGAGGTCCAAAAGTGAATAGAAAGAGAAGTGAGAAGAGTGCAAGAAAATGGGAAAAGGGTTAGCAAGAGCGTTAGCAAAAGCTACATGAGATGGACAGTAGGTAACATTGAATATTTCTGGCAAAAGGAAGGAAAAGCGGTGGATAAGATGAAGTTTCGCGGAAGAAACTAGCAAGCAAATCATTGTAGAAGAATGGGGCCATGGTTTAATCTTTAGTTCAATTACTTAAAAAGTAGAGGTAAGGCTATTACTGTAGTTTTAAAGAAAAACAATGTCGGCATGTTTAACGTGAAAAGAGATGTCAGAAATATTGTTCTCCAAGCTGAAAGTAGTAGGCTCGAATTAGTATTAGTGGGAGATTAGAACACAAAAGTAGGATAGAAACAGAGATGCGTGGATTGAGGTGGAGGGTAAGTAACAACAGTATTGTTAGAGTTCTGTGATGAAGAAGTATCAAGAATATCAAATGGAAGAATTAAAGGTGATGGAAAAGGAAATCGGTATCATATTTGTAAAGGCAGGGAATCGATTTTAGACTATATTGCAGCAGAAGAGACTGAAAATGAATGTGCTATCACAAAGATTTAAATTAAAGCACGAATCGAGTTCATTCACTTTCCAGATGAATTTAGCTTTAATCAAACAAAATCAAAGATAAGAAGCTAAACCAAAAATGTAGGAAAGATGAAAATATATGAAAAAGATTAAGGTGAAATAGTACGATGGCAGAGGAATATGAAATACAAATGGAAAAAGTGCTGGGCATCAACAGAGGAAGGTCTGAAGAATTTAGGGTGGAAAGTAGATGGGAAAAGCTTAATGAATGTATTTTGAAAGTGTCAGAAGAATAAGGGATAATAATGAAGATATGAGAAAATAGGAAGTGTAAGGTAAATAGTAATAAAAAGGATTGGTTTGATAGGTAATGTAAACAACAGAGGGCTAAAGGGTGGGATAAACTTGGAGACTTTATAAAAAACAAAGGTAAGAACGAAAAGAAAGCTTTAACAGAAGAAAAAAAGGAACACAAAGAAATCCATTGAAAGAAAAAAAAGGAGGATAAATGGAAAAAGGTAGAGGAAAGCAGGAATATGGGGTGTTTTTGGAAAGCGCTGGGAAATTTTAGAAAAAAGAGAAGGAACAGAGTGAAAGGAATAGTGGGTGACAGATGGATCAAACACTATGAAGAATTTTTAGGCAAAATAAATGGTGAAAACCCGAATGTGATGAAACAAAGAGAAAGGGCTCGAGAAAGGGTACACAAAGAAGGGAAAACAGCAGAAAAAGATGCTACAGAGGGAGGGAATGGCACACAATTAAACATAGAAGAAAACGATACTTTATATATTGATATCTCATTTCAGCAAATGGCGAAAGCCATAAAGAAAATGAAAATTGCAAAAGCACCATGAGAGGATAAAATTTAAGCAGGATTAATAAATGGATTACCAAAGTCATGGGTAGATTCAGGAAAAGAAGGTCGAGAAGGGATCATATATTTGTATTGAATTCGCGTATTGATACTAAACTAAAGAAGAAATAAAGTAAATTATATGCGGCTTTGGTCGACGTAAAAAAAGCATTCGATACATTATATCAGGATTTATCATTTGTTAAACGCGAAAGATTAGGATAAAAGGAAGAATGTTTAATATGCTAAAAGTAATATACGGCAAAACAATTAATAAATCAATAACAGAAAAAGAGGCTAAAAATACTTTCGAAACTAAAGGAGGAGTGAGACAAGGATGCGCTTTGAGTACTTTATTATTCAGTATGTTAATTGATGACATTGAAAATAGATGGAATAGAAAAAAATGAAAAGTTAGGGTCAGTAAAAGGGGAAAAGAAGGTATTTGTACGTAAATTTCCGGATGACTAAGCTTTAGTTGCAGATTAACAAGAGGGACTAGCTGAAATGTTAAAAACGCTTGAAAAATACGTATGGGAGAGTGGTTTAGAAATTAATATTACCAAATCAAAAATTAAGGTATTCAGAGAGGGCAGGCCTAAAAAAATTTGCATTTTATCTTATTATTTGCAATTGTAAATATTGAATTTACAGAATTGTGAAATGCAGTTTTCAAAAATAAATTATTGAAAATGGAAGGAGATTTAAACTGAAATTTTTTGATAAAAAAACTTTTTTAGAGTAGCCACTATTTTTATAATTTTTATCTCCCGACCTTATCTTGGTTCTCCCGCTAACAATTCGCCATTTCTTCCGGTTTAGAAAAAAATCTTCTTTCCTTGTGAAACACACAGTTTTTCTTATATGAACAGATACGGAAGTCGATAAGCATTAGCAAAGATTTTCGCAAGAAATCTATTTACTTTTAGTAATATAGTAAGTAGGATGAAGGAATTTTTGTTTTTAATGAAGAAGAATACAGAGATGTGTTTAATTATAAAAACAATTATAAATTAATAATTTTTAAGTTGTTAGTAACACTTACGTAAACTCAAACATTTCAATTTAAATTCAAAAATTAAAATTCATGAAAGGTAAAAATGAAACTTACAGCTTTCAACATAAAAATTCGATGCTCTAAAATTATAATCATAAAAAATTATAGACATTTTTTAATTACTTAGGTTTAATTTTAGTTATTTGAATTTATATTATAATTATATACACTACTGTATATGTACTTAATGTATATAAATGTATTTATATACATTGAAAATTAAAAATTTAAGAATTGGCAATTATTTAATTAAAAACGGGCTATCAAGGCTTCAATAAGAAATTTTAAAAGATTTAATAGCAAAATTCTCGTAAAATTAAAGTTTGTAATTCAAAATAAAAATTGTGCAATGAAAAATTAGCTTTATTTTTTAAACAAAATTTCTAGTTTTCTAATAAAATATTTTCAACGTATTACAAATAAGCTTTAATTTGTTATTAAAAATGTGATTGCTTATCTATTAAATATTAAAATTTACATTTATTAATCGCAGGCTTCGCAGTATTTCCCTCATTCCCTTTTTCGTATTTTAAACTCTAATGCAAACTGAATAATTGAAACAAATATGAAAATGTAATTATTTCTGGTTGAAATTTCATTCTTTTCGATTAAAATTTCTGCTATTAAATTGTTGGTTCAGAACGACGGAAAAATCCCGAAAAATAATATTTCCGTCACTGTAAAATTCTCGACGTGAAAAATTTCCAAACAGTTTATAATATTGCCGAATTGGAGCATTTCTTAATAATAAAATTCCTGACAGAAAAGTTCCAAATGATAAAATATTTGAAATAGAAAATTCACGAATTTAAATAAAACAGTAAAAAATTGTTTTTTCAATCAATATTATTTATTTATGGGAAATACAATCATCAAATATTTTTATCAAAATTGCTTTATTTTAATGTTCAAAGTTTTGAAAATTATTGCATGAATTTGAGATTACAATAATTCCATTAAAATTTTATTTAAAAATAAATTCAAAAACACTTCGACAGAAAAAAAATTCTTCCTAATTTTTCTCTAAACCTAATAAAATTTTCGAAGAAAACTTTGCAGGATTCAATTTAGCACTGATTTATCTTAAAGTCACTTTCTGGTTTTTCAAAAATTAACAATGCGAACTCAGAACATTTTTTTGGATAAAAAAAAATATATTATGCGAATTTTCAAACAAAATTTTGTACGGAGGAATAAATTTTTTTAACTATTGTTATTTTAAATTCAAGAAATAATTTTTTTTAACTTTTAACATCAAAAAGAATTTCTTCAATAAAAATACTAAATGTCGGGAATTTCATTATTCAGGAATTTCCGAATTCGGGATTAATATATTTTGGCAATTTCATAATTTCGGTAATTTTATTATTTGGGAATTTTAGTATCCGGAAATTTTTCAATTCAGAATTTTTTTTTTTTCGAAATTTTATGATTTTGGGAAATTTATGATTCTGGAAGTTTATTATTCGGGAATTTTACAGTGTCCAAATTTTATTCTTTGCGATTTTTCATTTTTCCTAAAAATCTTAACATTTGGTTCAAAATTAAATTATTTTGTCATACTCCATGGTTGAAAATTTAACTATTTTAAATTTTTATCTGCTTTGTCTTTTTGGTTTTAAGATTCATCTCTTTCTGCAGAGAGGTCGCAGCCGGGTATGCTTGGGTGGGCTGCCCCCGCTTGTTTCTGTTTCATATTTTAGAATTAAGTTACTAACATTATAGGTTTAATTTACCTGAGGTATCAACTTAAAAGAAGAGAAAGTTTACAAAAGTTATAAACAAATGTTGGAAAATAAAAAAATTCGAATTTCTTTAAATTAGCTCAACCGATTTTGATAGCTGAAATAAGTGTTGTGTATGGTATTGAGTCAAATAAAACTTTTTAGCGTATAAAAATTTGTAAAGGGTTATCTACCTTTCAAATCACTTACTACACAGACCTTTAGAACACAGGTTTAATTTTCAGAAATTGCCAATATCATCTTTCCTTATGCCAAGATTGATTTTCGATAGTTGAAAATTGAAAAATGCCAAAAATCATTTTTATCCCTAGAAATATAGATTGAGTGAGACTGTTCCGGATCGCCCGTAAAACCCGCTTTTACCAAATGCGCACCTGAAATTTTAAAAATGACAGGGTGGATTCTAGATATTTGTACAATAGAAAATTTCAAAAATATTCTTCTTTACGTCCCATATCATTAAAAAAATCATCAAAAACCACACTTACTATTCGATATTTGAAAACTGAAAAAAAGTCAAAATAATAATTTGTTTTTCGTGTTAGGATGGTTTCGAACCGTTTCAAACGGTCCTACCCAGCCTAAAATTCCGGGCATAAAATGTATTTTTGTCGATTTTCAATTTTCTACTATCCAAAATCTAACTTGCTATTGTCATAACTTTAGGTGTACATGTAGAAAGAATTGTTTTTGAGTGTTTTCTTAAATGGACCCAACCGGCCTGTAATTTGAGAAATAAAAAATAAGAATTTTTGCATTTCTAGTGTTCGACTATCAAGAATAAAACTTGCTATTTTTATCATTCTTTGGGTAAAATATACAGCAAAAATGATGTTTGGTAGATTTTTTGAAGGATCTAACCCAGCATATGTTTGGAAGCATAAAAAAAGAAAATATTTCTTGCTAGTTTATTGGAAATTTTTAAAAATTAAACCTGTGCTTAGCATGTTTTAATAATAGGTGATATGCAAGGGTAGCTAACTACTTAAAAATTTTTTTTCGATGAACATTTTTAAGTTGCCTTAAATACCTATACAACGCATATTTGAGCCATTAAAATCAGTTGAGCTAATTTTGAGAAATTTAAATTGTTTGATTTTTTAAAATATGCTTATACCTTTTGTAAACTTTCTTTTTCAAAGTTGGCACTTTAGGTAACTTAGTTCTATAATGTTAGGAATTTGCCTCTAAAGTACGAATCAGAAACAAGCAGGGGCAGCCCACCCATGCTTACTCAACTGCGGCCTTTCTACAGAAAGAGAGAAATTAATAAAATAAAAAAGTTGAATTTTTAACTATAAAGTATGACAAAATAATTGAATTTCAAGCCAAATATTAGGATCTTTGGGAAGACTGAAAAATCCCCAAAAATAAAGTTCTGACACTGTATAATCAGCCCCTTCCCCCCAAGCAAATCCCTCTTCACTGATTGTACACACTCAAGCACGTAGTAAATTTAAATAGCGCGCATTTAACAATTGCCAAATTGATTTTGAATGCGACAAAAAATATGCGAAAAGTTATAAGAATCAGTGGTAAAAGAAGAGGTGGCAGCTTGAAGTAAAGTAAGGATTGATTTTTGATAATTTGGAGATATTTAAAAGTACTAGAGTCATTAGTATTACATTATGTAATAAACAATTAGTGTTTTTTCACTAACCTCCTTTCTCATAACCATCCCTTTTATAGTGTATTATACAGATGCTTATAATATTGAAATAAAATATTATAACTGCTGTTTCATATCAAAATGACCAACAGAAAATGTTATATTTGTGGGTCGTCTCAAGGAGGCTTTAATTGCTTTCCAAAATCTACAAAGGGAAAGGAACGTCTTTGAAAGTGGATTATAGCAAGTGGAAATGCTTCTCTTCTTAATCATAACAGCTCAAAGGTAACAGTTAACAGTTCATATGCTTACAAAATAAATTTCGAAGAAAAATATTATATTTATAAAAATTTGTGCAATTCTGCAATCCCCACCTTGAATTTATCAACGCCACTGGGTGCTAGCCTTACTTAATAAAATTTTGTATTACTGTTCTCATAATATAATACATACTATTGATAACTTCCAATTTTTAGTGTTATGCAATCAGATCCTTAACTTGTAAAAAATACCTTTATAAACTGCTCCTACGGTGATGATGGAGGGAATCAAACGCAGGAACAAATACCGACCTTGAAAGGAAAAAAAAATTTGTATTTTCGAATTGCCTCTTGTACAAATCCATGTGCAGCGTCCCAAAGCAAATAAAAGTACGCAAATAATATTGAGGGGTTTAAATATTCTAAAGTTACGGATAGACACAAGTTTTTAATTTTTACTGTACTACATTCAAATTAAGAAGGAAAAAAGAGAATTTCTTGCAGGTAATACAAAACCTTAAAAAAATTATGAAGCTTTCCTCAAGATTATTATAATTTCATCTTGTTAATCCCTAAATGTCCACTTCTTTTATAACAATATTACGAAATCAAGCAAATTTTCTATAGAAAGTTTCTCCGTGCGTAAAATATCAAGGGATATCAAAAAATAATTCATTTTTAATTCAGAAGCAATTGTTCAGAGAAAAAAAAGGCAAGAAGTCCAACTGACACCTAGGACTCAAGAAAAATCCAACATTTTGGAAGGGGTCAGTATCAAAATTAAAATCCTAAACAGCACGCAAGAAACTGGACAGATTGTTGACCTTCAGGACGGGGACATAGCAATAATGAATAGTTTTTATGACTAGATTTTGAAGAAAGAAAATAATTTCTTCTAAAGCGTAGGCTAAGAAATAATTATGATAATTGTTATTAAAACATAATAATTATTATAATTATTATTAAAAAATAATTACCGCACCTCGTTAAGCCTGAATTTCTAAATTGTTTGGTAATTATCATTACGAAATAAAAACAAATTCATTATAAGAAGATTCTTTGTGCATAGCATATCAAGGGATATCAAAAAATAATTGATTTTTAATTTTTTTTAAATTGTTCAAGAGAAAATAAAGCAAAAAATCCAACTGCAACCCAGAACTCAAGAAAAATTTGACGTTTCGGAAAGAGTCAGTGGCAATATTCAGATCCGAAACAGCACGAAAGCAACTGGACAGATTGCTGACCTTCAGACCGAGGACGAAGCTATAATAAATAGTTTGTTCGACTTTATTTTAAACAATTAAAATTATTTCACTGAAATATAGGCCATAATGTATCATAAAGAGAATTTGTCGCAGTAGAAATAGAAACATTAAGAAAAAATATATGAAGCTATACGAAATATGTCAAAGTGTACTTTTCTTTATTTCATTTAGAATTTAATTTCTCTAAAGTTAAGAAAAATTTCTGATTAGAATTTTATGTGTATCGGCATACACGTGATATTAACCCTAAATCTAAAAATTGATTTAATTCATTATTCCTTGAAAAATTGCCTATAATTCTGGTTGGAAACTTTTTTTAAAAATTTGTGTATTTAGCAATTCTATAATGCATTGACAACAAAAGGATATTGTTAGATATCTTAACAGAAAGATTCTATAAGTATGTGAGACTTATCCCGAGGATATCATAGAATAACTTATAATATCCTTTCATTGGGTTGGATATTTATCTAGCAAACAGAAAATGCAAACTAAAATAGCCTTATTTTTCTAGATTTCATAAATAAACATTTAGTAATGCTGTAACTGACTGCAAAAAATATACATTTTTTATATTCAAGTTGAAACTTTCCTTGCTAAATTTATCAGTTACATTTTTCATCTAAATTATATTTTTTTTCGATTTTTTCGATTTGGAAAAAGGAGGTTAAGTGAAATGATTTCCATAAAGTTATTTACAATCTCTATACGATTTTTTCGTTTTGGAAAAAGGAGGTTAAGTGAAATGATTTCCATAAAGTTATTTACAATCTCTATTAAATAATGTAGTACTCCAGACTCTTGCGTTTTACAATATTTCCAATTTATCCAAAATTATTACTTACGTTACATCAAGCTGGCACCGTGCCTTTTACCACTAATT
>JAUELO010443136.1:0-13996 GCA_032357855.1 Amphibolips quercusostensackenii | reverse complement strand
AAAGGTATTAGTTTTATGTAATTAAAATGACGAGTTCGTTAACTATTCTTTACCCACGGTTCTGGTTTTACTCATCGAAAATGCTTTTTAAAAAATAAAACATTTAATTTTTCAGGAAAAGTATACTAGGCATACAAGCAATAAAAAAAATAAAAATGATTGAACTTGAAAATATGCACAAATTTTTTTAAATCGTTTTTTTTAAAAGAAGCATATTTCTTCTCTCAATCGTAAGAAATTTTATTAAAAATAAAAACAATCTAGTTTGCTGTCAAACTACGCAACGTATTAAAAAAATGAAGAGATAAAAATTATCCACCAAAAGAAGAGCCATAAATTTATTGTTCATGATTTTTTATAGGACGCATAATTCTTGTTTTGATAGTAAAAAATATTAATATCAGGAATTTGTTTTTTAAATGACACAATTTACAAAAAAAATAAATAAACTAAAGTCATTTATTTGAACAAGACCTACACATTAGTTTCAAATAATTTTTTGACAAAAGCCGTAACTTTAGTTTTAATCCTAAAATATATCAAACAGACAAAATTAACATTTCTGAAAAAATGACTCAATTTACGAAAAAAAATGTAATGGCAAAAGTTATGCACCAAACAAGGACCTACAAATCTTAATAAATTAATTTTTTATATGACAAGTAGCTTTTGTTTTGATTGCAAAAAATAACAATGGAAAAAATGAAATTTCTGGATAAATGACACAGGATACGACAAAGAAGTTGACTGAAAAAAGTCGTTTTTCAAACAGAGATCGACAAATATGTTAAAATTATTTTTGATGGAGTGTATAGTTTTTATTCTCATCCTGAAAAATAACATTGAAAAAATAACATTTTTGTAAAAAATGATAGAATACGAAAAAATTTATTTAAAAAAAGTTGTTTATCAGAAAGGGATCGATCAATTTGTTAAAAGTAATTTTGTCATGAAAAGCGAAGGTTTTGTTTAGATTGTGAAAAACAGAATGAAAAAAAATATAAATATTTGGGAAATCGACACATGGTGCAAAAAAAATGAACAGACGGAGATTATTTACCAAAAAAGGTCAAAAAATTTGTTTTAATATATATTTTTTCCTAGAAAGCGTATTTGCTCTCCTAATCGTAAAAAATAACGTGAAAAGTTCAAATATTTGGAAAAATGACACAGTATACGAAAAAAGTTAACAGACAAAAGTTTTTTATAAAAAACGGATCTTAATGGCTTTTCATTTTAAAATTTGATTTTAACAGAATATAAATACAGAATTCACAAGACACTTAATATTGTCAAAAAATATTCCTGAACTTTTTGAGTAATTTTTTTTCAATTCTTCAGAATTTATTACAAATTTCAAAAAAAAAAAATGTTTAAAAAAATATTTTAAATTTTAAGCAGAATTTCCAAAATAATTAAAAATTTAAAAACAGTCCAAATGATTAAAAACAAAATGTAGATTTTTTAACATTTTGAAATAAGATTTTGAACCTGTTTCAGGATATTGAGAGGTTTTAAGATAATACAAACAAATTTTTCTTAAGATTCCTAGAAAAATTTTTAATGAGTTTTTATTTTCAAAAATTAATTTCAACAGATTATTGAAAAAGGTTTCAAAAGACATCCAAAATTGTCAAAAAATAATTTGGAACATTTTAAGTAATTTTTTTTTTAGTTTTCCAAGATTTAATAAAAGTTTTAGAAAAAATGAGCATAATTTTAAAAAATACTTAAAACTTTTAAAAGAGTTTCAAAAATAATAAAGAATTTGCAAACATTTCTAATAAATTAAAACAAAATATAGATTCTTTAGGATATTTCAATAAAATTCTAATTCTGTTTTAAAATTGCGAGAGGTTTCAAGGTAATATAACGTTTTTCTAAAAATTCCTGGGAAAATTCAAGATGACTTTTTATTTCGAAAAATTACTTTAAATAGATTATTAAACAAGATTTTAAAATGATATCCAAAATAAAAAAAAAGTTATTTAGAACATTTAAAGTAATTTTTATTGATTCACTAGAATTAAATAGAGTTTGAAAAAAAAAATTAGAATCATTAAATAAATACTTCGAACTTCTAAAAGAATTTCAAAAATGTTAAAAAGTTTGAAAACATTCCAGATAATCAGAAACGAAATATAGATTCTTTAACATTTAAAAATAAAATTTTGAGACGTTTCAAAATAATACAATATTTTTCTTAAAATTCCTGAAAAAATTCGAAATAACTTTTTATTTTGAAAAATAAATTTAAACAGATTATTAAACAAAAATTCAAAAGACATCCAAAATTATCAAAAAATAATGTGAACATTTTAAGTGATTTTTTTTTATTTTTCCAGGATTTAATGAAAGTTTTAGAAAAAATTAGAATCATTTTAAAAAGTACTTAGAATTTTGAAACGAATCTCAAAAATAATTGAAAATTTCAAAACATTCCAAATAATTGAAAACAAAATGTAGATTTTTTAGTATTTTTAAACAAAATCTTAAATGTGTTTCGAGAGGATTCAAGGTAATACAAAGTTTTTGTTGAAATAACTGGGAAAATTTAAAATAACTTATTATTTTTAAAAATTAATTCTAACAAATTAATAATAAAGATTTTAAAAGACATATAAAATTTTCAAAAAATAATTTAAAACATTTAAAGTGATTTTTTTCTAGTTTTCTAGGATTTATGGAAGTTTTAGAAAGAATTAGAATAATTTTAAAAAATACTTAAAACTTTTGAAAGATTTTCAAATATAATGAAAAATTTGAAAACATTTCAAAAAGATTAAAACAAAATGCAGAATCTTTGAGATTTTTAAATCAAATTTTTAATCTGTTTTAAAATTTCGAGAGGTTTTAAGGTAATATAATGTTTTTCTCAAAATTCCTGGGAAAATTCAAAATGACTTTTCATTTCGAAAAATAACTTCTAACAGATTATTAAAAAGATTTCAAACGATATGAAAAATTAAAAAAAAAAAAAAATTAGTTATTTGAAACATTTTAAGTCATTTTTATTGATTCACTAGAATTTAATAAAAGTTTGAGAAAAAAATTAGAATCATTAAAAAAATACTTCAAACTTTTGGAAGAATTTCGGAAATGATTAAAAATTCCAAAACATTCTAAATAATTAGAAACAAAATATAGATTCTTTAACATTTAAAAATAAAATTTTGAAACGTTTTAATATAATAGAATATTATCCTTCAAATTCCTGAGAAAATTAAAAACGACTTTCTATTTTAACAAAAAATTTTACAGGTAATCAAACAAAAATTCAAAAGATATCCAAAATTGTCAAAAAAAATTTGAAACATTTTAAGTCATTTTTTTTATTTTTCCAGGACTTAATAAAAGTTTTAGGAAAAATTAGAATCATTTCAAAAATTACTCAGAATTTTAGAACGAATTTCAAAAATAATTGAAAATGTAAATACATTCCAAATATTTAAAAAAAAATGTAGATTTTTTAACATTTTGAAATAAAATCTTGAATTTCTTTCAGAATGTTAAGAAGATTTGATGTGATACAACGTTTTTGTTGAAATTACTGGAAAAATTAAAATTAATTATAATTTTTTAAAAATTAATTTTAACAGATTTTTGAACAAGATTTCAAAAGACATCCAAAATTTTCTAAGAATAATTTGGAAATTTTGAGTGATATTTTTTTGGTTCTCAGGATTTATTAAAAGTTTTTAAAAAATTAGAATCATTTTAAAAAATACTTAGAACTTTTGACAGAATGGCAAAAATATTAAAAAACTTAAAAACATTCTTAATAATTAAAAACAAAATCTAAATTTCTTATGATATAAAGAAAAAATCTTAAATCTGTGTCAGAATGTTGAGAAGATTCAAGTAATACAACGTTTCTGTTAAAACTCTTGGCAAAATTCAAAATGACTTTTTATTTTAAAAAATTACTTCTGAAAGATAATAAAAAAAGATTTCAAAAGATATCTAAAATTAGAAAAAAAAATCATTATTTGGAACATTGTAAGTGATTTTTGTTGATTCACTAGAATTCAATGAAAGTTTGCGAAAAAATTAGAATTATTAAAAAAAATACTTCGAACTCTTCAAAGAATTTTTAAAATAATTAAAATTTTGACAACATTTAAAACAATGAAAAAAAAAGTAGATTCTTTAACATTTTAAAATCAAATTTTGAGACGTTTTAAGATGATGCAACATTTTTCCTAAAATTCCTGCGAAAATTCGAGAGCACTTTTTATTTTGAAAAATAAGTTTTAACAGATTATTAAAAAAAATTTTGAAAGACATCCAAAATTGTCAAAAAGTAATTAGGAACATTTGAAGCGATATTTTTATCTTTCCAGGATGTAAAATGTTTTAGGAAAAATCAGAATCATTGCAAAAATACTTTGAACTTTTGAATAATTTCAAAAATAATATAAAATTTAAAAACATTCGAAATGATTTGAAGCGAAATGTAGATTTTTTACTGCTTTGAATTAGAAATTTCAATCCGTTTCAGGATTTTGGAAGGTTTTAAGATTATAAAAAAATTTTTGGAAGATTCCTGGAAAAATTTTGAATCATTTTTCACATCAAAACATTGCTTTTAACAGATTTGAAAAAAGATTTGCAAAGATATCCAGAATTAAAAAAAAATAATAATAATTCAGAACATTCTTACTGATTTTTTTTTTTAATTTACTAGGATATAAGAACGAATTTCAAAAATAATGAAAAATTTGAAAACATTACAAATAATTTAAAAGAAAATGTAGCTTTTTTTAACATTTTGAAATAAAATTTTTAATCTAAGTATATTGTGAATTTATATAATTTTTTAAGTCTTTGAATTGTAAAATTCATAAAATATTAACAATTATTTATTTAACATTCAAACTTTAATCATGTTAGGGAACAATTGTAAACATTCTAATTCTGATAGTTATTTAATAAGAAGAACGAAATAAATCGTAATAGAACATAACATTTTTAATTGCAGAATGTTGTGATCAAAATGTTTAATTTTATCACCATTTTGCTGCTTACAATTTTACAATTATTAATTACTGTTACACTTATTATTACTAACAAAAAATGTTTCGGGTCAAAATTTTAAAACAGCTTCAAGTTTCTTACTATTTGAGTAACCTTTAACCTGGAATCCAGAGGTGACCTTGAATTTGACCTTGATATTGACCTTAAAAGTTATTTCAAGGTCAACTTTGTTTTTTTAAATGCAAATCCCTACTTTTGTCAAGGGCAATCGAAAGAGCAGGAAGTATTACATCCAAAAATGTACTCAGAAAATGGTTCAAGAATGACCTTGAGCCTACTAAAAACAAAGTTGGCCACTGGATTCCTCGTTAAAAGTTATTCCAACAATGACTTTGGCTTTTCGAAATAATATTTTACCTGGACAATGATTCAGGTGTGATAGAATGACAAAAATAAATTCAATATCTTCTTTTGTAACTAACAAAATGAATTTTTTGGGCCCTAATCACAATTTTTTTCTACAGTTTTAGGTTATTTTAGAGAAGAATCAGTGTGGTGATTCAGCGGTCGATTTCAGATTCCCGGTCATTTCCTGGTTTTTCCCGGTCAAGTTTGTTCATTTTCGTGGTCAAATGAAAGTAAAATATTTACCTTTGCCGCAAAACTCATTTATTCTATTTTATCACGTTCATATAAAAACCCCTTTAAGACAAAAGAGCGAAAAAATTAAAAGTAACTGAATTGTTAATCAAATACCTAATTTTTCACTAAAATATATAAATTTTCAGCAAAAATTAAATAGGTAAACCTTCAGTTAGAAAAATTAGTTATAAAAGTTAAATTTTAGCCCAAAAAGATAAATTTACAACTAAAATGATGAATATTTATATGAAATACTTGAATTTTCAACCACAAAGATGAATTTTCGTGAACATTAATTTTCTATAAAAAAATGCAATAAAAAAAAACATGAAATTTTAAGTAATGGTTGAATTTTTAATAACAGGTGTTACGTCATAGAAAACGCAAAATACCCTTCTTTTTAATTAAGTTTCTCGTTTTAGTTGAGATTGAAGATCTTGCACAGGGAAGAGGAAAGAGTAGCCAGAAATAAATTATAAGTAAGTGGAACAGTTTATTACGAAAATAACAATTGGAACTTATTAATATCAAGAGCTAAGCACACGAAGTTGATGGGTTGTGTACAGGTGTAATAAATGATTGTGCGTCTTAATGAGGACTAAGTATCCAGAATAAAACAGTTGGGGGTCCAATTCAGGTTGGTGTGAGCTTAAAGTATTCTAAAGATGGGAAATCCCAGATTCGGGTTTCCCAGTGCACAACACTGTGACAAGGATACACACACCGATACACGAGAAAACCTGTTAAGACACTAGACACTGGACGGTCGAATTGATTCGAACCGTAGAAAATAGAGAGAAACTGTAACTGTAACTGGCTGGTCCTTTGGGTTTTTAAGGGGCCTTAAGCCACGTCAATGCATAATACGACGATGCTGCTTTCTCTGACGTCACGAGTTTATATAGATATACTATAGACTATACGGCTTACAGTATGCCTTGTATATCTATAGGTAGCAAAAAATTGAATAGTTGCCTTTTTAGTTATTAAAATTAATTTTTAACCTAACTTATGAATTTTCAATCCTAATGATAAATCTTCAACTAGAATATTCCAATTTTAAACCAAAAACAGTAGTTTTTAACAAAAATAATAAAATTTCATTCTTAACGAATTTTAAATAAATTTTAATTTACTTCTCAGTTAAATTTTTTATAAAATTTCAATCAATCTTGAATTGAATTTTTAATGAAGTTGAATTTTCAAGCTAACAAAAATTAATTTTCATGGTTAAAAAGATAAATTGTCAATCGACACTTAAATAATTAAAGTTAAAGTTAAGAAAATTAATGTTCAACCGAAAACATAAATTTTCAATCAAGCCTATGAAATATTCAACTCAGATGATGAATAATAAAATAAAATAATTGAACTCCAGACCAAAAAAAAATACAATTTTTACCAAGAAGATCAATTTCTACGAAAAAAAAGGTATTTCAAAATGAGAAAGATCATTTTCCAAGGAAAAAATAGAATAACTGAAATTCAAGTTTAACAATAAATGTTCAACAAAAAAAAGGAGTTTTTAATTAATGTTATAAAATATTCAAATAGTCAGATAGTCACATTTTTTGTTGTGAAAAAAATTATTTGCAACCAAACATAAAACAAATTTTCAACAAAATATGTAGTTTAATTTTCTAAGAAAAGTCTTTTTCCATTTAAAGAAACAACAATGTTGAAATCAAATAGCTTATTCCTCAACTCAAAAAAATAAGTTTTGAATTGGCATTATGAATCTTTAAAATAAAAATGATAATTTTCAACAAAATTGTTCGACTCTTACGCAATTCATTTCATTTCCAACCTTAAAGATAAATTTTCAACAAATATGATATATATTCAATTGAAATACTTGAATATTTAACTGATATGAAGACTTTTGAGACAAGAAGATTGCTTCTTAAGAAAAAAATTTCTATTATTGAAATAGAATAAGTTGAATTTTTATTTCAAGAAATCACATTTAAAAAAACTAACTTAAAAAAATAGTTAAATTATCAAACAAAGTTATTGACTTTAATTAAAATTGTTAATCTTTGATTTAAATAGTTGAATTTCAAACCAGAAAAATAAATTTTTAACTAAGACGATTAATATTTAAATAAAATAGTTTTATTTCTGACCAAAAGTAATAAATAAAAAAAATATCTCATGCTAAAAAAGCATGACAAATATTTACAATGAAAAAGCGGACTTACAAACAACCTTACTTTTTGTCTCATTTTAGAGACAAAAATAACAATTAAAAAAAAAGAGAATAAATTTTCAAACAATAATATAATGAAGCAATTTTCTGTTAAAAATCTAATTCTTCACAAAAAAACGTATTTTCAGCAAAATAGCTAAATGCTCTACTGAAATAGTTAAATTTATAGATAAAAAATTGATTTTTATCCATTATCAGTGACATTTTCAAACAGAGATGACTTTTCAATTGAAATGATGAATGTTTAATAAAAAAATTAACTTTTAATAAACGAGTTAACCTTTTACCAAATAGTTGAACTTTTAAATGAATGAATGAATGAATGCGTAACCTAATAAACACACTTATATACCCTATGACTGTATATGAAGTAAGAATCACTTGATTAAATTAACCAAAATTATATAATAATCAAAGCTTGAATTTTTCTGCGATAAGAAGTAAATTATTGGTTCTTAAATGAATTCCCGATCAATAAAATTCCCGGTCATGTCCATTCACGTTCAAACACCAGCATAAAAATCTCGCAATATTTTTAACTTAGGATCTTTCACAAATGAAATTGAACAATATTTCAGATACAAATTTAAATTTTTTTAGTCATTTATTGGTTTTGATTAAAAAATGACTTTCTTTTTTTAAAGATGCCTTGCTAAAGGAATACTTTAATTTTCAACAAAATAATTAAATTTTCATCCAAATAATTGAATTACCAAACTAAAAAGGTTATTCCTCAAAAAGTAGTATAATAGTTGATATTTCTACTAAGAAGTAAGAAATTTTATTTAAAAGAAAATTAATCTTGAAACCAAAAGAAGAATTTTCAAAAATTAAGATTTTTCAGTCATAAAAGAAAAAAAAATGTTACCCTAATTTTAAACTCGAAGCCAAAAGACGAAATGTCTCTACAAAAATTAAATTTTCAACAAGAAAATATAATCTTTTAGCAAAAAAATTAATGTTTAACAAAATAGGTAAATTTCCAACCCTAGAGATACACATTTATCAAAAAACGAATTTTAACAAAGTAGTTCAAATTTCACTCACGGCGTTGAATTTTAAATTAAAAAAGATCAGTTTTCAACAAAATAGTAGAATACTTAAGCAAAAAGATAAATTTACAACTAAATATATATAAATCTCAGAAAAAATTTATTTCTTTAGGAAGTAGTTTAACCAAAAATTTTCAACAAATTAGTTTAATCCTGAAGCAAAGAAGATTAATTTTTAACCAAACAGTTGAAGTTTCACCTAAGAAAGATTAAATTTCTACTATAACAAATAATCCTCTGAATAAAAGAAAAAACAAACAAGAAACATTTTTTTTTTCAAAAAAAAAATTTAATTTTACTTCTCAACATCAAATTATGGGTTTTAAGCAAAATGTAACTTTTCTATAAAGATACTTGAATTTTCAACCAAAGAAAAAAAAATCAATAAAGAAGTTAAATTTTTAAATAAAAATAATGATTTTTTAACAAATTTGTTGAATTTTCAACAAAATGGTTTCTATTTTATCCAAAAAAAAATGTATACTAAAATGGATGAATTTTCAAGCTATAAAGACAAAAAAAAATAGTTGAATATTTATCCAAAAAAGATTTTAGTTGACTTTTCAACATAAGAATATGAATTTTAAACAAATAAATTTTTTACTAAGTCACTTAAATTTTTATCAAGACAGAAAGCATTTGTGAAAAATATAAATATTAATAAAGGGCAAATAAATTGCTGAGAATAATATGATATCAGAGTTACCGCAAAACCTAATTTTAAAAATTCTTTAATTTTTCCCTGACGAATAATATTCGTACAATAATATTCTTTTTTCTAGTTATTAAATGTTATGAAAATTTCCCGAATTTTGCATGATTTTTTGTATTTCCTAACATTTTTCTGACCAATAAAATTCCCTGGATTTTTGAAAATTGCAAATTTTTAAAAATTATCTAACCCTTAAAATTTTAGTTTAATAAACAAATTCCATTGAAACAGTTTTATAAAATATATGTTATCAAGTAAAAATTTTGATTTGAATTTCTCAATCAATCAGGAGAATATATTGTTATTTTGCAAATTTTCAAAATCTTGGAAAGCATATCACTTTTTTAAATTTTTATCAAAATCAGAAATGCCATTAAAATGATTTGCTACTTTTCTGATCATGTACCCAAAACATTTACAAAAATTTCTAAAACTTCAAAAAGAAAATTTGAGTAAATTTTTTTAAATGCTCTTAATTTTTTAATTTTGTTTGGAAATAGCTGTTTATGAATGTGAAGAATACAAGAATGAATGATTGTAAAAATGTCAAAAAATAAATTTTTATAAGAACGGCACAAGTTGCAAAAAATAATTAAAAGAGAAAAGTTCTTCAAACAATTGATATACATATTTGTTCTTGAAATACATTAAAAATAAAAAAATAAACTTTTCGGAAAAATGAAAAAAGGTAAAATGATAAAATTATTTTTTATTTTTTCAGCAAAACTATATCTACTATTTTTCTTTGAATCATTTCAAGCTAGAACACGTTGTTTTAGTTTTAATCATGAAAAATAAAGTTTTTAACGAACAAATTAAATTTATGGAAAGAAGACACAAGATGCAATTATATGTTTAATAATAAATTTTTTTTTCTGTAGGATGCGCACTTCTCTAATGATAAAAACAAGGTGATGGAAGTAAGTATGTTTCAATATCAATGCATATGATGAATTAAAATATATACATTTTTTGAAATGATATATTTTTTAGGACAACGAAGAATAAAAATTAATGCAATATAAAAAAATATTAAAGTATTTATAATATAAAATTTGTTCTTCATTTTCTAATATTTAAATAGGCAGTCCCAGACCGAGGTGCACAAATAAATATTATATATATTATATATATATATATATATATATACATATTTATATATTTATGTTTATTCATTTGATAAGATAGAGTTGAACATTATGCAGAAAAGTTTACATTTTTAAAAATATCAAGTGCGAAGCGCGAGAGACGTGGTAAGAATGCGTTCGTTAAAGGCGAAGAAGCTTTAACCAAAGAGGATTCACGATTACCAAGTTACAGTTGTGGATGATCTAAACTTTTACTCAAAATAGTCTTTGCACAAATGTAGGGCAAGTATAAATAAGTCAAAGAAGTAGATCTAAAAATTTAGTTAGAATTTTCTGATAAACCATCAAATATTTTTTTAATATAAACACATGCAGGTAACCAAAATATTTCTTTACACCTAGAATATTTAGAAAATAAGAAAAACAACATGTTTTTCCTTAGAAGCTTATGAAGTTTCCGTGAGTGATAAATCTAGCGGATGTGAGAAATGAGGTCAAGAATTTTTGCCCCACTATTCAGTGGTAAAGAATTTATTAAAGCAGACGCCTTTGACAAAGTTTTTCAAAAATTAGCTTTGATTATTTTATCGTCGTTTGTACTCCTATGAATAAACGATGGAGATCTTAATCCTCTTATTTTTCTGCGCGTCTTGGATTAATTTTACCAGTATGTATACCTTAAATAATATTATTAATGAAAAATAATACTTATCATTGAAATGAAATCTTACAGTTATAATAAAAATGTGTATTTAAGGACCTTTGTAAATAAAAAATTTCATTAAGTGCCACGTTGACGGATTAAAGTCTTCTGACATATGGAAACAAAAGATGAAGATTACATATCAAATTAACATAGAGTTCCTCTAGGAAGAGTTGTATCACCGCTTACTCCGCTTCTGATTGGTGCCGTGAAAGCGGAATCGGATGATTTGTTTTTGGTGCAACTTTCAAGTTAAATTCGATGTTACACTAATTAAATATTTATTAAATATAATAATAATAAATTATTGTTTGCAGTAGCATAAACAATTGGGAATGTTTGAAAAGTGAAGAATCTCCTTTTAAGCTTCGCTACGTGTTTCCGATTCCGTTTTCATGGCGGCTAGTGGAGGGGGTAATGTGACAAAACTCTCTTTCGAGGAACTCTAAATTAACATAATTTTAATTTTTACTTTTGTCGCACCATGTTTGATACGAAATTCATAATCAGAAATTTGTTTTTAAATAAATTTTTGAATCAAAATTTTCATTTAGTGCCTCGTTGTCGCATTTAAATCCTGTAGCATACGGGAATGATAAAATGACGATTACACATTACATAAATATTATTGTTAAATTTGATTTTTTACAATTTTGTTCTAATAAACAATTCATTATCGATAATTTTTATTCAAAAAGATTTTTGTAACATATAGGAATGAAGAAATAATGATTACATATTCAATTACACATTACACATTAAAATGATATTAGGTTTAAATATGACCATTATTAAATTACGTTCAATATGAAATTTATATATATAAATTTTCATCAGACGAATGATTTCAATAAAAATTTTCATTGAGTTACACGTTTATAGATTGAAGTCTCGCACCATGTGGGAATGAAGTAGTCACGATTACACATTAAATAAGTGGAAGTTTAAAATTTGACTTCAACCTAATTGTGTTCAATTTAAAATTTATTATTAACAATTAGTATCCCAATAACTTTTAAAATCAGAATTAGCTTTTGGTGTCCCCTTGCCGCATTCAACTATTGTAACACATAAGAATGAAAAAATTACAATTACATATTAAATTAATATTGAGAATAAATTTGATTTTTATATTATTATGTTTAATAAAACATTTATTTTTATAATTAACTTGTGGTTGAAATAATTTTTAAATCAAAACTTTCATTTAGTGATACGATGCCGTGTTCAAGTTTTGTAACATATGTGATGAAAAAATGAATACTACACATCAAATAAATATTGAGCATAAATTTGACGCTTTTATAAATCTGTTTAATATAAAATTTATTATAAATATCAATTTTTATTGAAGAAACAATTTTTATTTGAAATTTGCATTGTTAATTTTGGTATTTATTTCAATTTTTTTTAATTATCTAGAATTTTTAAGAATTCCTTTAAATTATTTCAGATAAATTTAACTTTCTTGAGATTTTCTAAATTCATCTGAATTTCTTAGAACATTCTGAATTCCGATTCAAATCCTAGAATTTTTTTGAGTTTTTTGAAATCCTTTTGATTCTCTAAATATTCTAAATTTCGTGATGTCTAAGAAATTGCAGAAACAGTCTAAATTCTTTGGAATTCAGTGCCAGCACGAATTTCATGAATTCCGGAAGTTCCTTAAATTTATTTTATATCTTAAATTTAGTTATTTTTTTAATTCGGAAAATTTGTAGAATTTATGGATTTTCATAAATTCCATGAATTCTATTCATTTCACGAATTCCGTGAATTTGACGAATTTAACGAATTGAAAAATTTTTTTATCGTCTTTCTTAATCTTTATTAACATACAAATACAATAAACGAACATATATAGTATTTTAATGAGTAGAAAGAGTGCCAAAGAAACTCTACTTCCTCTTGGAAACCAGAGATCCTAGTGATGGTCAAAAGGCAAATCCCGTATCCAGGCAATAAAAATTCAAGCAGGCAGAAAAAGTGATTGAATTAATTAACTTAATTTAATCCGGAAAACGCCACCCTTGTTTTGTCACTTTTCCTGCCTGCTTAAATGTTTCTTGCTTCGATACCGGATTTGTCTTTTGACCATCACTTGGATATTGGGTTTCGAAGAGAAGGTACCGTTTCTTCGTCACTCTTCCTACTTTCTAAAATACTTCTAACCTTAATAAGGGTGCTGTATGAGCATCAAAACGTTGGTTACTAACTATACATTTTTTTATTTATTTGTACAGTGATGAAAATAAAGAAATACAAAGGAAATATTAAAAAAGAGAGGGAAGGGTATTTGGTTGGTTGCCCTTCTCATTTTTCTTTTCTCTTTTTTATTATTTATTTATTGAAAAATTTCTTCTTTACTTTTTACAATTACAATACGAGCATTTAAGGTTAGTTGTCCAAATTTGGGTCCTTGAATTCTTGTTTTTATTTTTAGGAATTCTATACAATAACATAATAGATCTTATACATAATTGAAAATTCCGATAACAGTGTCCACAATGAAATATGCAACCAAAATATCTTCTGCCCAAGTGCTTATCTACTTACTAAGAGATATTTTTCCAGTGTACAAAACTTTCATGACTTTTTTTACAGTGATCGGTG
>JAUELO010443129.1:0-13997 GCA_032357855.1 Amphibolips quercusostensackenii | reverse complement strand
GAAGATTTTAAGTTGCCGGGACAAGGGGTACCTGACAGATGCACAGTTGCAGGGAGATTGGATACTTGGCGGATGCGCATATCATTACTTAGTTCTCTAGTGGACTAAAATCCATTTAGTCTATAGTGCGGACAACAATTAATAAAACACCAACTAAGACTCATTTAACAGAAAAATTTTTTAATTAACTTGGACAGATAAAGCATAGGATGGGACAAAGGATTAAATATTAAAAAAGATGGATGTTAATTTGGATTAACAAAAAGATAGAAAAGGATAGACGTTATTAGATGTAGCATAGGGTGAGATAGAAGAGAAAAGGTTGAAAAAGACAGACAAAGAATTGAGATAGAGAGATACAAAAATATTAAATAGGTAAAGGACAAGGTGAAATAGAAAAGAGGGAATTGAAAAAGATAAACGTGAATTTAGATTAAAAATAGATTTAAAAAGATAGTCAAAAATGACGATTGACAGAGAGATAGAAAATGATTTACGTGGATAGACAAATGACACGATGAAATATTTTAAGGCAATGTTTTCAATTTTGGAGAATTCAATAAAAAATTCAGGAAAAATTACAATTATTTTTTTAAATTAGAAGGTTTAGACGGTCGAAAAATATTTAAAAAAGAATTATTTTAGGATTCGTTGGAAATTTTAAATTATTTTTTAATTTGAAAAATAAACTTCAAGAGAAAATTGAAAAAGGTTTTTAAACATTTCAAACTATTTACTAATTTCGAAAAAGTGTTTGTAGAATTTTAAAGCATAGTGTTTTAATTTAGTAAAAATAAAAAATCAACAGAATTGAGTGAATTCAAGAAATATTCAGAAGAATTAAGGATATTCAAAAAAATTTAGGCTTTGAAGATTTTCAGAAATGTAGATTTGCAAGGAAAAAAAATTTAGAAGCTTCAAAAGAATTTTGAACATTTTGAAATTATCTAGCAACTTTTTTACATTTTTAATGATTTCTCAAAATTTCAAAAAAATTTCGAGCCAGATTTAAATATTTTTATGAATTTAAGACGTTTTGAATAGATTGTACATATTTAAAAACAAAAAAAATTTTGAAAAAGTTATCAAATATTCATTTATTTCTTTCAAACTTCTGAATGTCCGGAACAACTTTTAAAAATACATGAATTTTTTCTGAAATTTTGTAAAATCCTATAATATAACATTTTTTTTAGATCTTCTAGATTTTTTTCAGACACATCTAAGATATTTAAAATTTTTATTGATTTTTTAAAGAATTTTATGAAAATTATTTTTTTATAAATTTGAAAACGAACATATTTAAATATATGTATATATTCAAAAACAACAAAAATTTTGAAAAATTATCAAATATTCATTGATTTCTTTCAAACTTCTGAATATCCGGAACAACTTTAAAAAATACATGCATTTTTTTTAATATTTTGTAAAATCCTATGATATAAAATTTTTTTTTTAGATCTTCTAGATTTTTTTTGGACCCATCTAAGATATTCAAAATTTTTATTAATTTTCTTAGGAATTCCATGAAAATTATTTTTTTTTAAATTTAAAAACGAACAGATAATACTTTCTTATTCTGAATTTTCAGAATTTAAATTCAGCTCAAATTCAAGTGTTTAAAGACTTTGGCAAATAAATAGTTTTTTTTTTCTTTATATTGTATTATTATAAATATTATTTTGTATTATTTATGGTATTAAAAAAATGTTTCAAACTGGTTCATAATAATAAGTACTTACATTGAGTAACTTTTATATTTGTATGACTGAAAAGAATATTGAAAAAGCATTTAGTATAACATCAAAATATTGTTTTATTTCTAAACAACACTTCATTTTGAAAAAACTTTTTTTTTTTAGAAAACGTCTATAATGTTTTGAAACACAATAGTAAACGCTCCCTTAGTTCTCTAGTAGACTAAAGCCCACTAAGTCAACGATACGTCAGC
This sequence comes from Amphibolips quercusostensackenii, assembly GCA_032357855.1. Classification (NCBI taxonomy): domain Eukaryota; kingdom Metazoa; phylum Arthropoda; class Insecta; order Hymenoptera; family Cynipidae; genus Amphibolips; species Amphibolips quercusostensackenii. The sequence goes on along the minus strand of JAUELO010443129.1, from coordinate 12,043 downwards.
AATGAAGAAAACACCAACTAGAATCTTCTTAACGAGCATGTGAGATCCAGAAAAATTTTTAGATGCGGCGATTGTAAGTTTTTTTAAACAAATGTATGTTTAACTGCTTGGTCCAAAATTGCTTATTTTTTGTAAAAAATTAATCTTCTTGGTTGAATTCGACTATTTGGTTAAGAAGGTATGCGTTTTAGTAGCAGATTTATAATTTTATAAAAAAATTCATCTCTTTGGTTAAAAATTAAACAACTTTTTCGAACCTCTACTTTTTCTGTAGGTGTCAATTTATCTATTTGGTTGGCAATAAAAATTTGTGGAAATTTCATATTTTTGGGTAGGAGATTTAATTGTTTTGCATAAAAAATTCGTCTTCTAATCTTGGAAATTCACCAGTTTGTTAGAAAATTAAAAAATTTGATAGTAATTCAACTGTTTTATAGAAGACTCTTTGTTTTTCTTTATTTAAACTCAAACTGTTATTTTCTTGACTTTCATTAACTCCTCAATGTCTAAATACACTCAAAAAAAATTCACATCACCAGCTCATTTGTAACACCCTTGTTTTTTACCCTTAACAATAAAAAGTGCAAAAAATTAATTTTGAAATGTCCTTACATCGAGACCTATATAAAATGATTCTGATTTATGTTTAAAGATACCCAAAAAAAATTCCGTCCATCTAGGTCTTTTGGAAAATTGCCATTTCACCTGTAGAAAATTAAAAAACTAAAAAAAAATCAAAAAATGACTTAACTTTGAGACCACGTAAGGGTAGGAGGGGGTCAAAATTATTTCTTAAGATATTTTTACGTCTCTGAATTCCTAAAAAACTAATATTAAACAATTTAATGGTAAATTAAACTATTTAGTCAAAAGATAAACTACTTTGTTAATAATTTATGTTTGTCATTTAAATATTCATCATTTTTGTTGAAAATTGATTTCTTTGGTCTACGACTCAAGTATTTTGTTGAAAATTCGTTTTTCTTCGTTAGAAATCGATTTTTTCAATTCAAAATTTCGATTTAATATTTTGGGTAGAAAATTGATATTTTTTGTTGAAAATTCGTCTTTTCTGGTATAAAATTAATTCACTTGGCTCAAAATTCAACTATTTGTGGAAAATTAATGTACGCTGTAGGAAATTCCTATTTTTTGGTAGGAATTTAATCTTTTTGGTTAAAAATGCATCTGTTAGGTTGCAAAATAATATGTTTTAGTTGAGGAATCAACTGTTTTTCTTTTAAATTTGTATTTTCTATAATAATTCAGCTGTTTCAAATTCCAAATTTTAACCTGGGCTGCTTGAAATATCAAATATTATATTTTTTATTGAAAATTCATCTTTTTGTTTAAAGAATTTTTTTTTAATGAAAATTTAACTATTTTATTTCAGGTAGAAAACTGATCTTTTTTAGTTAAAAATACATCTATTTAGTTGGAAATGTATGTATCATGTTAAATATTCATCTTTCAGGTAGACAATTTATCTTTTCGATAAAAAATTAAACTTTTTGGTTTAAAATTTATTATTTTGTGAAAATTTTATTTTTTGGATGATAACCATTTTTTTTTTTTTAATGTAACGTTTGAACGAAAAGTAGTCAATTTAGGTAGACGATTCAAGCATTTTGTTAATGATTTGTCTTTTTTAGTTAAATTAAACAGTTATTTCTTTAAAACAATAATCTTTTTATATCAACTATTACATTTTTTGTTGAAAATTCATCTTTTTGGTTAAAGTATTTTGTTTTTTAATGAAAATTTAACTATTTCATTCAAGGGAGAAAATTAATCTTTTTCAGTTAAAAATACATCTGTTCAGTTGGAAATGTATGTATTATGTTAAATATTTGTCTTTTGGGTAGAAAATTTATCTTTTCGGTAAAAACTTTAACTTTTTTGTTTATAATTTATCATTTTGTTGAACCTTGTTTTTTTGGTAATAACTAATTTTTTTTTGTAAGAAATTTAACGTTTGGACAAAAAGTATTTTTTTTTAAATTCACTTTTTTGAACTAATAATTAGTCTCCTTGTTTAAAAATTTAACTTCTGGGTTAAAAAATATGTGTATTCTGTTAAAAAACACGTTTTCTTTGTGTATAAAAGAATTAATTTTTTCGTAAAAAATTCAACTGTTCACTTGAAAATTAGGCTGTCTAAGTTGAGAATTCGAGTGTTTTGTTGAAAATGTCTATTTTTTAGTTGATTTTATTTTTTTTTTTATGTAAAATAAACCAACCTTCTGCTGCAATTTTTCGTATTTTATTTTCCGTTCAAAATTTATTTTTTTAGGTTAAAAATTCGACTACTCTGTTAAAAATTCTTTTTTTTTGTCCTTAAACACCAAAGTTTTCTAATGAAAATTTGATATTTTGGTTAAAAATTAACTCATTTGTTCAAAATTCATATTTTCGTGTTTAAAATTAGTTTTTTTTTGGCTGAAAATTAAACTGCTTGGTTAAAAATATACAAAATACGTTTTTTTTGTGAGAAATCAATTTTTCATGATACAACTGCTCGATTAGGAATTAGTCTGTTTGAGTTAAGGATTTAAGCATTTTGCTGTAAGTGTATATTTTTTGGTTAAATTATACTGCTTTTTGGTTATACTAAAATTTTTTTGTTGAAAATTAGATATTTTGCTTGTGTTTAAAAATTTATTTTTTTACTGAAAATTCAAATATTTTATTTTTGGTCGAAAATAGATCTTTTGAGTTGAAAATTCAACTATTTGATCATAATTTTACGTATTTTGTTAGAAATTCGTATTTTTTTGCAAAAATTACACTCTTTGGTTGAAAGGTTAACTGCTACGTTAAAGAATTTCTGTACTTTGTTAAAAAAAAACACGTTTTGGGGTAGAAAATAATTTTTTTTTATAAAAAATGCAACTCTTTAGTGAAAAAATAGGCTGTTTGGTTAAATTCAGCTTTTCTTCAATAAAGATTACCTAACTTTTTGTTGAAATTCAAATATTTCACTTTTAATTTGAAATTAATCTTTTTAGGTTGAAAATGCAACTACTTTGTTTGAAATTATTTATTTTTTTGTTCCTTGATAATCATTTTTATAAGAAAGTTTGATTTTTTGTTGAAAATAACCTTTTTGGTTTAAAATGTATATCTGATGGTTCGATTCTACTGCTTTTTATTTGAAATAAAATTCTGATGTTGAAAAATTGAATATTTAATTTTTTATTAGAAATTTATTTGTTTGGTTAAAAATTTATTTTTTAAGCTGAAAATTTCAATACTCTATTATCAGTACAAACTTATCTTTTCCAGTTGAAAATTCGACTATTAGTTTGGAAATTTACATATTTTGTTGAAAATTCTTATTTTTTGAAAAAAAAATTAATTTTATCGCTTAAAAATTTAACTGTTTGGTTAAAAATATACTTTTTACAAAATATATATTTTTTGGGTTAATCAAATAGTTATTTATTGAAAATAAAGTAACTTTTTGTTGAAATATTAAATGAGTCATTTTTTGTTGAAAAGTCATCGTTTCAGGTTTAAAGTTAAACTACTTTGTTGAAAATAATTTTCTTTGTTTTAAAATTTTAGTTTCTTTGAGCATAAATTCAATATTTTGGTTGAAAATTAACTTTTTGGTTAAGAGTTAGTTTTTATGTATATTTAATTTTTTTAAATTAAAATTTAACTATTCTAATTTTAGTTAAAATTGATATTTCAATTTAAAAAATTCAACTATTTGATGGAAAATTTACGTATTTTGTTAATAATTCGTCCTTTTTGGCAAAAAATTAATTTTGTCGGTTAAAAGTTTACCTGCTTGGTTAAACATATATGTATTCTGATACAAAATACGTTTTTTTTCTTGGGTAAAAAACAATTTTGTTCGTAAAAATGCAACTATTTGGGTGAAAATGAGGCTGTTTTAGTTAAGGATACAAGGATTTTGTTAAAAATGTATACTTTTTTTGTTTGATTCCGCTTTTTTTTTAAATAAAAATTTTTTTTTTTGAAATATTAAATATTTTATTTTTCGTTGCAAATTTACCTCTTTAGGTTAAAAATTTAACTACTCCGTTGAAAATTCGTTTTTTTTTTCTTTTTGAATGTTAATTTTTTTTTAATCGTGATATTTTAAATAGAAATGAACTTTTTTGTTCAAAATTCACATTTTTGTGTTAAAAATTCGCTTTTTTGTTGGGAATTAATTTTTGTGAATGAAAATTGAACTATTCCATTTTTATTTAAAATTAATATATTTTAGTTTGAAAATTCAACTATATTATTTAAGATTTACAAATTTTATTAAAAGCTTGTTCTTTTTTTTCATGAGCATTCTTCTTAGCAGGAAATTTAATTTCTCGGTTGAAAATATCTGTATTTTTTTTCAAACTACATTCTTATGTGTTAATAATTTACGTCTTTTTTTAATGCATTTTTTTTGGTAAGTTCAACTGTTTTTTTTCAATTATGTAAAATAAAAATATTTTTTATCAAAATATTAAATATTTCATTTTCTAATGAAAAATTAAAATTTTTGTGTTGAAAATTAAAAATTTTGTTGCAGATTCGTCCTATTGGTTTAATATCAATTTTTTAAAGTGGAAAATTAATATTTTGATTGCAATTTAAACTGTTTGCTTGAAAATTAACATTTTTGTTAAAAATTTGTATTGATTTTTTTTATGAGAATTAATTTTTTGTTATGATAATTCTTCTATTTTATTTTTGGTTAAATTATATCTTTTTGAGTTTAGAAATTCAACTACTTAGTTAAAAATTTATGTGTTTTATTACAAATTCATTTTTTTGGAAAAAATTAGTCTTCTCAGTTAAAAATTTGACTGCCTGTTTGTAACTATGTGTATTTTGTTACATAATAGGTTTTTTTGGGCAGTAAATGAATTTTGCTTGTGCAAAAAGCCAGTTTTTAATTGAAATTTAGTTAGTTTGAGTCAAGTTGCATTTTCGAAAAAATATATCTTGTTTGGATGAATTCAACTGTCTTTTATATAAAATGAAAATATTTTTTCACTAAAGCATTTAGTATTTCATTTTTTGTTAAAAATTTATCTTTTTAGGTTGAACACTTAACTACTTCGATGAAAATTTTTTTTTTTTGTTGTTCTATATATCAATTTCTAAGTATGAATATTTAATATTTTAATTGAAAATCATTTTTTTTTCGAAAATTAATATATGCGGGTTGAAAAAGCGTGTGATAAACATTTTAAAAATCAATTTTTCGATGAAATTGATCTTGTTTAGTTTAAAAATTTAACTGCTAATTCGAAAATTGATGCCATTCGTTGAAAAAGCGTGTGATAAAAATTTTAAAAATCAATTTTTCGATGAAATTGATCTTGTTTAGTTTAAAAATTTAACTGCTCATTCGAAAATTGATGCCATTCGTTGAAAATTCAACTGTTTATTAAAAAATTCATATGTTTTGTTGAAAATTTTTCTTTTGAGTGAAAAATATATTTTTTATTTGAAAATTCGTCTCTTTTTTCAGAAATTATTTTTTGTTTTGAAAATTGAGCTACGTGGTTAAAAGTTGAAAAACTTTCATAATTCATTAATAACAATACAATGATCAATAGTTTAACGTTTTATTAAATTGTTAAATCCTGAACAAAACTAGATTAGTTTACAACTAAATATGTGCATTTTTAACGAAAAAGGATGCATTTTTACCCAAGAAGAATTATTTTTTATTAAAACAGACGGATGTTCAAATAAATATTTACATGAACTCCTAACTAGAAAAGATCAATTTACAATAAAAAAATCACAATTTAAATCTTCGGGTTGATAACGCGTGTAATGAAAATTTAACAAATCGTTTTTTTGGATAATATTTGGATACTATTTTCAATATTTTTATTATTTATTTAGATATAATATATATTTTCAATATAATATGAAAATTAATAATGTATATATATATATTTATTTATTTATTCATTTATTTAATTTATGAAATTAATGCATTTATCTGTGATAATAATTATTTGAGTTCAGAAATTCATCTGCTTTGTTAAAAATTTTTGTGATTTGTTGCAAATTCAACTAATTGATTAAAAATTTGATTATTTGATTAAAAACTTACATTTTTTGTTTAGAATTTGCTTTTTTTCGTCAAAAATATTTTAATTTGAAAACTCATATTTTGTGGTAAACATTTAAGTTTTTTTTTGTTGTTAAAAATGTAACTTTTTGGTGACAAATGAATCTGTTTTGGTTAAGGATTCAACTTTTTTGTCGAAAATTCGTCTTGTTTGGTTCAAATAAACTGTTTTCGATTTAAAATGAAAATATATTCTGAGTTGAAATATCAAATATTACAGTGTTTGCTAAAAAATAATTTTTTAAAATTATAAATATAACTATTTTGTCAAAAGCTAAACTATTTCAATAATTCATAAATAAAACTAAGATTTAGCCAAAACCTAACCCGCATAATTTTTTCACGTAACTTGTTCATGACCCCTAAATAAATTCACAGAAAAAATTTAGTTGGTAAAAATTACACAAAATCAAAAATTTCAGAAAAAAACTTTGCGTAATTTATGTACGGCCCCTCAACCATTTTTGAGTCATCAAAAAATTAAAAAACCGAGCGACTTTTAAATAAACAATTATTTTGATTTGATACTTTGGGTATGCATTAGTGTTAACATGTATTACAAATTTACAAAATTTCATTCAAATCGGGGACCTTGACCCAGAATGTTGAAAAAATGTCACGGACTCACACACATTCTAAAGCCTCCTATGCCTTCCAGCAAACATACGTATTATCTTATGTTACCGGCTGCGCGAACTGTCCTCACATTTCGAGTCTCTCGGAAGCCACCTCATTGTTTGAACCTCCTACGCGACCAAAGGTACAACTTTATATTTTTTTTACAATAATCATAAAAATTATAATTTTATTCATAAAATAACTTATATAGATCTCAGTGTTATTATTATTATATCTTTGATGTACGTAATGATCGACGAGTGATTAATCAAGAAGCGAAACGTTGATAAGGAAAAGTAACATATGGAGTGTGATCAGTGAAAAACTTGAAAACAAAAATCTTTAGTATTTGGAGCATTTCTGAGCCACTAGTGTTTTATTTTGAATCATTAATCTCAAAGAATTGAAATTTATTATTAGTATAAGTGAATTTAATTTTTTTTTAAATTGCAAAAAAGTGTTGACGTGTAACCTGCTTTTTCAGTGTATGGTACTATCGTTATTATTATATTTTTATTTAAGTTTTCAAATTTTATAGTGATATTTAAAATTTATTATTTTATTTGTGTTTATTTTCAAGCGTGCTTTGTGATTTAACTGATATTCACATGAAGAGCACGTGTTGTTCGACGCAACTACTTTAATCGAAAAACTGGTTTCAATGCGAACATGTTCCAGTTTTAGAAGCGCTTCAGGTTGCAATGATATAATGCGAGGCTTTTGAGTCACAATGGTTTTCATGCACAGGCAAAAAATTTACATATTATTTATAATTAAGTAGTATTATAGTATATATATTAAATAAATTAAGTATTTTACATTATTTTTACTTGTTTGATACAATTTTTATATGAAAAAAATAAAAATTGTATATAATACTTCAGACTAATTAAAAACTATATATAATTTTCCTCCTGGGTATGCTAGTTTTCCTTGAATAATATAAAGGAATTTAAATTTAAATTTTAAATTTAAATTCAAAAATTAAAAAAAAAAAATTTAAATTTTTTGTCATTTATAAACTACGTTACAAATTTCGAAATATTTCTTACACCCAGTCGGCCCTCGTTAACAATACAAAAGTAGTACAAAAATACATTGCAATATTTTTTTTTAATTTGTAAGCCGAGAGCGCGAGATTGTTCAACCTTTCGCGTCGCTTTTGATAATATATTTATCTTGCGCTTCACGCTTGATAATGTATTCACCTCGCGCTTCGCGCTCGGTCATTGCACATTCCCCATATTTTTGCATAAGAATTTTAAAATTCATGGTAAAACCATCGACAACGAAAATTTAGGGATTGTTAATTCTCTTTTTCTAAAACTCCCTGGGCTTTAACGAACAGATTCTCATGACGTGTCTCGTGAAACGAAAAGATTAGAAGAAAATTTTTAGATCTAATTCAAAAACGATTTTATTTTACTTTTGATTTAACCTTGTGTCTTTTTGTCTAAAAATTTAATTTGTTTATTTGCAATGTCATTTTGCACGATTAAAACAAAAACTACGCGTCTTATCAAAAAAAATTATAACTATTATTTTTTCTTTCATAATTTTTTTAAATGAAAATTGAATATGACTTTATGAATTTCACTCTTATAAGTCCGTTTTATAAGGTCCCAAAAAACCCCCTAATGGAAAAAATATGTTTTGCAATTTTTTGGCAATACTTATGATTTTTTGCGGTTTTTTAAATAAAAATTGTTTTCAATACGTGGAATACTACTTCCACTGATGATTGGAAGTTAACATAAATTTTTTAAACAACTTTTTATTGTTTTTAGCAATTTTCTCTTAGAACAGAGATAGAAGGTCGCGGTTTTTTCACAAATTTTCCACTCTTTTGTCCTTTTTTTACTTTCAGTGACTAAATTATTATATAAATTTATCATAAATAATTGTTTAAACAATGTATCATTATTTTGCTTACTCATAGAGGAAGCTTTGTAATGGTAATATTTACAAAAATTTTTTTAATTCATTTAAATAAACATTCCTCAATTTTAAAATGTCTAATGCAATGTTCTAAGCAAATGTCCGGATGTGTGTGCGGATGTGTGTGTGTGTGTTTAGATGTCACACTTTTTTATGAACACGATAACTCAAAAACGATTGCAGATAAATTGATGAAATTTAGAGAGCTTATTTTCATTGCTAATATCTTAAAAGTGACTGAAGGATTTCGAAAAATATTAATTACATTTTTTTGTAGCACTTTATAATACTATAAAAATCGGTTTTTTTATAGTAAAACTTTGTTCTTCAACGCAATTTAAAGTTGATGCAAAAAAAGAAAAAATTTCTTGGTTCGAGACGATTCGATTGACCTATAATATTAATACATTTGATCAAAGAGTGAAAAAGTTATTGCTATTTATATTATATTAAAAAAATATTTTCATGGTAACAATTTTCTCATTTCCATAATAAAAAATTGATGTGAGAATGAAAAAAAGTGTTGATTTGGAGCAAATCGATTGACCTATAATGTTTATACATTTTATTGAAGAATAAGAAGGCTATGGTAATGCACAGAATTTAAAAATACGGTTTTTTATATTAAAACTTTTTTCTTCAGCATAACTCAAAGTTGATGCAAAAATATAAAAGATTCCTTGGTTCGAGAAGAATCGATTGAGCTATATATTAACGCATTTTATTAAAGGGTAGAGAAGTTATGGTCAATTATATTATATTAAAAATCCGTTTTTATAGTAAACATTTTTACAGACGCGTAATTTAAAGTTGATGTAAGAAGAGAAAAGATGTGTTTATTCAAGACCAATTAATTGACCTATATTACTGATGCATTTTATTGAAGAGTAAAAAAGCTATGGTAATACATAATATTTGAAAAAAAAACGGTTTTTTATAGTTCATTTTTTTTATTAACACTTTTTTATCATAAATTTTCGAATAAAATTATTCTGCTAATTTTTGTAAAAAAAATCATAAAGCTGGAAAAGGGATAGGGTGCGGCAGAATTTTCCCTTGCCCTTTTCCAGATGAAAAAATTAACATTTTAAATAAAAATTTGATTTGCCTGACTTGTTATTGTATTTAAACATTTTGTCGTATTATTTTGTAATTTTGAATTTTTGTTGAATTTCTGTTCTTAAATTAATCAGAATAAGAAATTAGGTTTGTCTATTATTTAAAAAATCACTATTGCTTCCTCTATGAAGAAGCGAATCCATTTGCTAACAGGAAGCAAAGTGCTTGTGAAATTAGCACCATAAATAAAGTGATAACGCTCTATATCAAATTCACAGCTAGTTTAATAATATTGTCTTTGAATATTATGAGAAATTAGTATTTTTTCTGCAATTTCAAACTTTTGTACAATTTTAACCCAAAATGAGTCATCATTCAATTTAATTCAGCAAAAATAATTGTTAAACAAATTATTATTGTTTTAAGCTATCTTTTTCTATATAAATACTAGTTAGATGCGGTTTTTTCTGAATTTTTAAACTTTTAGTCACTTTTCATTTAGGATCAAATAATAAGTAATTAATTCAAACTTTGAAAAAATAATTGTTTAAATTATTTTTTATTATTGTAAATAATATTCTCTTTGCTTCATGGTAGAAAGTTGAGGTTTTATCTGCAATTTTTAACTATTTGTCTATTTCTCAACTAAAGTGGCTTCATAAATAATCAAGTTTATCAAAAAAAATTGTTTAAACAAATTATTATTGTTTAAATTTTGCTGAAATTTTGCCAAAAGATTGCTGAAATTTTTTAATTTTTGTCCACTTTTCACTTAGTCAGATAATAATTAATGCAGGTTCATAAAAATAGTTGCAACTATTTTTTGTGAACAATTTATTATTGTTGATAACTATTTTCTCTTAAATAAGTGCAAAAAGTTTGCGGTTTTTTCAAATGTTTAACATTAATTTGCTTTTTCAGTTAGGAACGAACAGTAAATAGACATAAGACAGACTTATATTTTGAACAATCTCTTCCTTTTTTGTAAACATTTTTTTTAAAATAAAACAGACAGTTAAAATATTTTTCACAATTTTCTATACAAATCATATTAAATATAAACTTTCCTTGAAGAAGTTACTAAGAGCCTCTTTATTCAAATTATTATTAATATTTAATATTTGTTGCTGAACTTGCGTTAATTAGTAACTCCCTGAGTAAAATTTTGAAAAAAGTTGAAAATTTTCGAAAAAACCGCAACTTTTTAGGAGTTATCTGAAAAAACATAATTATTAACAATAGCAAATTACTTGAACAATTACGTTTGTTAACTTATATCAATTATTACTTCACTTAGTAATTAAAAAGTTGACAAAAAGTGGAAAATGAGAACAAATACAACTATCCAGCATAACTATATGAGAAGATAGTTCTTAACAATAATAATCTGTTAAATTGATTATTTTCGTTTAATTTCAATAATTATTATTAAATTCTAAATGAAAAGTGAACAAAATTGGAATATTTCAGACAAAACTGCTATTTTCTAACACTATTTGAAAATAATATCGTTTAGCATAATAATAACTTGTTTAAATAATTATTTTGTCAACTTTCATCATTTATTTACCTCAATATAATTAAAAATTAGACAGAAAGTTGAAAATTTGTGAAAAAACTGCAATTTTTTAGCATTATTTCAAGAGAATATCATTTATTATAATGAATTGTTTAAACGATAATATGTGCTAAAATTTATTACGTAGAACTTCACTCATATTGAAAATTTAACAAAAAGTGAAAATTTTTGGAATAAGACCGCGACTTTTTTACTCTGTTCTAAAACAAAAATTCCTGAATACACTAATAAATTGTTAAAACAATTTTTATAAGCATCTTTATTAGGCATTAGAAACAATCTGTGCTAAAAAACGCAGAAAAATCATAATTAGCGACAAAAACTTGCAAAACCAATTTTTTTACTTATGGGTTTTTTTTGGTAACCTATGAAACAGACTTGTTAGGGTGATATTCAAAAAGTAATTATCTGAGGCAAGATAATCATAAAAAATAATATATTGTTTAAATAATCAGGTTTGTTAACTTTTATTAATTATTATTTTACCAAGTAATTGAAAACTTGACAAAAAGTGAGAAATTAAAAAAACGCAATTGTCTAGCCTTGCTATATAAGAAGATAGTTTTTAACAGTAATAATAATTTATTTAAGCAATTATTTTTGCTAAATTTTAATTAATATTACTAAACCCTGAGTAAAGAGTGGACCAAAAGTTAAATATCTCAGACCAAACCGCAACTTTCTAACATTATTTAATGATAATATGATTTCAAATGTGTTTGTTAACGTTAATCAACTATTAC
>JAUELO010443121.1:0-14000 GCA_032357855.1 Amphibolips quercusostensackenii | reverse complement strand
ACGCGCTTAGTGATTGAAATACTAGGCTCTGCCAAGAGATCAGGGCTCAATCACTAAGCGAAAATAATTAGGGTGTGGCACAAATGGCTTTATAGCTTAAGCGTCAGGAGGGTTTCTTTGGGGCTTCCCTCCCGGCTTGAAACCAAATTAACTAAAACTACATACGCGTTAGGAATATCCGCAGAATATAATTAGATAAACTTTTTCCATTATATGTTATAAATTATAATTTGCTTTCAGCTTGAAAAAAAATACTTGTAATTATGGATATATTATATGATCATATTTACCAATAGAATAGATGATAGCCGCTAAAAATATGAAGAAAGTATAAAAAATCTTCATTTTTATAATCACAAGAAAAACTTGAAAAAATATTAATTAGAAATTTGATTAAGACTGTAACTGAAAAATATTCTGTTATTTTTAGATTATATAATACAACCTATAGTCGCTATCTCAAAGATTATAATCGGCAAGCTTGTTTTTCTAAGATATTTACATTTAATTATTTTAGTTTATAAAAAAAAGTTTAGTATTTGAATTAACTAAAACTGATATAACAATTGTATATTCTTTTATGTTTTAGGAAATTCTGGGCTTACATGGAATATTTATATAGTATCGTATATAGATAACCGAATAAAAATTTTAAAAACTGATAAAAATTCTTCAAAATATATTTTAATAAGTTGCAAAGTAGATTTTATACTTTAACATTTTTGATTAAATGATTAAAAAAATATATAGTGATAAATTTGTTTTATAACAAAATAATTATTCGCTTGATTGAAGTCCAAGCGCTGCACAGTGCTTAAAAATCGTTAAATAGTAACCAAAACCCTTGAACCAAATTTCATTGTATGCCTTTATAATGTATGTTACAACATTAATTAATAATTGTACAATTATTCTGCGCAATATTTTTAATTTTAAATATACACTTGGATATTCACAGGCCTGGTAAATTCAGGTATTCTGACAAAAAAAAAGAATCTTAGTATGCACACGTTCAAGGCTAATCTAAGAAACAAGATCTAAAAGCATTAGTCTGCAATACTTTCCTAAAAGGTGTTTCAAACTCTATTTTTAACAAAAAAAATTATTGGGAATTTGTTCAAGAATAAAGGCAATATTATCTCTTTGAAAATACTATTATTCAGGATATTGTAAATTTGTTAAAACAGAATAAGTTAAGAGTAAATTCAAATTCGATAATTTTTTGAATACATACCAAGAACTATATTTTTTAAGCTCTGTAAAAACTTTATGTGAATCTTTGCTATTTTCAAAATTATAAGTTCAGATTTATTTTATGTTTTGTAAAGCATTTAGAAAATCATAGTAAAATTTAAATATTTAATAGAGTAAAAAACAGAAATAGCTGATATCCACGTCTAAAATAAAATGCATATAAACACAGTATTCAACGATACTGTAGCTAGATGTCTTTCAAGTTTTGAAGCGTCAACAGAAAAAAACTGCCAATTTCTAAAAAGCTAATAATTAAATTAGGTATTTCAGCTAATGACATTCGAATTTAAAGTCTTCTAGTTTTTATTATTTTATTATTTTCTTTGGATAGCATTGCTTATTATATATGTTTTATAATATATTCATAAATTTCAAAATATATGTATTTCTAAAGAACTGCTGATGAGATTTACGAAATTCCTGAAATAAGGGTGTTGATTTTTTATAGTTATCAAATTGAAAAACTCTATAATTAATGAAAGTAAAAATTAGAAACGAAAGTTAATATTTTCTTAACACTTGAGATATTGCTTAAAATTATTAACAGTTTGACAATGAGAATTTGAAAGTTCTTAGTAAGAAGGATTTTCAGTCATAAATTTTTAATTCAAAAGCTTCTGTTTATCAAGGAGTCAAGATTGGAACTATTGTAATTTAAAAAAAACTTAAATGTAAATATAATATTGAAATTTCATTAATTAAAAAGTATACGTTACAAATATAAGAAAAGACGATTTTAAAATCTTTAAACTTTCAATTATTTTAATTATTTGTAAATTACGAAATACTTAGTGTGTAGAGCAGATGGGTTATTCCATATTATATTAACAACTGAATAAAAACCGCCTTGAATATCTATTTGTGTTTCAGATACTAAAAGTAGACACTTATTTTTTATTTCTTCATGGTATGCGAAATTTTCTGTTAGATGACTTTCAATTTTCATAGCGTTTATATGTAAACCTTCCCGACCCTGAAGGGCTAAACTTAAACAAGGTAGTTAAGCCTCTAAAATACGAATTTGAGGTCTTTTAGTTATCCGGGGTTTCATAGTGAACTTCCAAAAATTTCCTTCCAAGTAGTTTTAATATTTTTTAAGCTCTCATATCAAAAAGCATTGGATTTCTGGAACACCTAAAAGAAAAATGTCAAATCTTTTCAATTATCGAATTCTAAGACTCTTTGATTAACAAAGTCAAGATAAAGAACGGCACTTCATATTTTTTGAGTACTAAAAATATTGCTTAAAATTATCAGCGGTCCTAAAATAAACATTTTACAGCTCTTTACAAGAAGGATTTTCAGTTTTTAAAGCTTGAATTTAAAAACTTGTGCCTATTAAAGAATCGAGCTTAGAAATACTATAATTTTTAAAAAAATTTAAGTATGTATATTGACTTAAAATTAAACAAATAATCAAAGAGCGTTAAAGATTTAATGAAAGACGATTTAAAAATTATCTGAATTATAATTTTTTTTTTATTTTTTGCAAAACACAAAATTGTTAGTAAGAATATGTGTAAAGCAAAAATAGCTACAATTAGAAGCTGTAAGTTATCTATGAATTATTTAACCAGATTTTCTTTAAAGTAAACCCAGACGCTTGTATAAAGATTGTGTAATAACTTAATATAACTTTATTATTTCCCATGATAAGCGCTTGTGCAAAAATACTTTTTTTTACGAACAGTGAAAGAACTGACCGTGGAGCCAATTTTCTAGAACATTGCCAATGTTTGAGATATGATGATCTGTCCCTGTTAATTTTATCACAAAATTGTTTAATATGCTACAGTTTTGAACATAAAAAAAGAGTAAGAAATTAAATGATGAAAACTTTTATATTCTTGATAAATGTACTTATGAAGTTTAAGATAATATAAATATTAATGAATTACGTGCCTGACGCTTTTAGAGTGGTACAAGAAAACCTGACAAGTCAAAATATATAGAAAAAATCAATTCAATTCGTGAAATTTGGCTTTAAATATATTAAATTTAAAAAAATTATAAAAACCCTGAAAACTTGTTTATATAAAATATTTATGAACACTTGGAAAGATTTTTTCAGTAATAAGCTTGCTAAGTTTTTGCAGCCTTTTCTTTTAATATTGGGTTTTTTAACTTTAAGAATTGTTTTCTATTTTATAAATTTAAAGTATTACTGTTAGAGCAAAACATAAGTATCACACTTGATGCTAGTGAAGAAGATCAGATAAAATACTCGTTGATAATTGAAAAGATCATCGATTAAACTTTTCTGTTTATAAAAAATTATCCAAGACGTGTAAAGAAATGGAACAAGGTGAGATGCTTCTCCGAATTCAGTCGGAGATATCCAAAGTTTATTTTTTTTCATATTCCTTAACGCGATGAACCAACTACTTTAATACTGCAGCTATTTGAGCTTTCCCTTCCAACTAGACCTATATTGATTATTTCGCATAATTTTTTGAAGTGGATCTCCAGGTATCACTTTCATGGAAATGCCAGCGCGTTGCAACTCAGAGACGTATTGTGCTTCTGTTAACCACATACAAGCACGTTTCACTATAATCTAAATAGTCTAAATTTTGAAGCAATTTACGTAGCCATATGGCTTTTCCCGTCGGTGTCACTGCTACCACATATTCTGCCGCAGTTGTACCTTGAACGAATAGTTTTTATCTTTGTGAAGACCAAGACGCTGATCCGATCGCCACGTAAAATATGTATTCTGTGGTTGATTGTCGAGTTCAACGTCACTCACGTAATCTGCATCAAAAAATTATTTTAATTCTGATTCGCTACCACCACTTCTGTACTCTAGACCGTAGGAGATATCTTTCTGCAGGTAGGCAAACTTTCGCGTCATTGCTAGCGAATATTTGACAGTGGGATTTCATAAAACTTGCTCACGGTAGTAATTGCAAGAAATACATCTGGACGAGAAACAGTTGTGAGAAAAACTAAGGATCTTACAGAATCTTAAGAAGCTTTATTTTTTAATCATCTCATTCTGCTGAATACCACGTCACGTGTAGAACTGCTAGATCACTTACGGTCTTTGTGTCTCGCGTCTTGAATCTTCCAGTGATTTAAGCATACGCGCTTTGATTTGTCACTAGTTTTTATGTATTTGTCGCATTTGATCTGCAAGTATACAAAAGAACTAAACAATATTTTACAAAAAGAGCTGAATACACGGTTTAACCATTGAATTGACAAAAACAAATGCACGGATTAGCTTTACTGCACTTGGATTTATAGGAGGTGTCACAGAAATTTTTAGTTAGTAGCATCTCTTAAAAGAACACACACTAACTTGCAGTCAGATCCGATTAACACTATGTGGTTGTCATTCGCTTGAATTAAGCAATTGGATCGAATTTCAAAATAAAGCCAAAAGAGAATTTTGCGTGTTGATCAAACATCACTTCATGTAACACACATACTTTTAGGAGCCTAAGGTAGAACATAATAAACATTATAGTAAGTCTGTACCTTTGATTGAAAAAGTCTATTAGTGTTTTTCAAATCTGTAAAGTGTCCATACGAGCAGAAGTGCATTGTCGCGATTACTCGCAGTTGACGAAAAACAAAATATTGATCTGTGTTCGAAGGATTATTTGCAGTTGTTTTAGCAATATCAAGAGAACGGGAAACATCGTTTCGTCACTATGGATAAAACATGGATACTCCAGTACATCCCTGAGACCAAGAAACAGTCTAAAAATGGGTTTGCAAAGAGGAATCTGCACCAAAGGAGGTGAAGACTTTTCCTTTTGCCGAGTATGTTATGAAAACCGTCTTTTCAGACTTGTTAGCAAAACCTTTATAATTAGCCAAAAAATGAGTGATGATTGATCATGACAACAATACATCTCACTCCTGTGCAGTTGTGTCCGCAAAATGGCTAGAGTTGGAATTCTATTTTATTCTGAATCTCTTTTTTTTGCAGATTTTGCTTTCTTGAACTGATACCTTTTTCCTCAAAATGAAAAATTGCTAGCAGGAAGGAGATTCTACAAGGTGTCTACTATGAGGAAATTCAAAGAAACCCAGAAATTATGTGGAAATTAAGAGAAAATCAGGGAAAATCTGTAAATCGTCTTTTTGTTATTTTTGATGTTGAAAGTGCATTAAATTTCTTTGTAATTTATTTTTAAAAAATTTTTTTTTTAGCTACTTGCTTAACTTTTTTTCTGCTTAAAACTGAAATTTTTGAAAATAATAAGAAAGTAAAAAAATGTGTTTCTTAAATAAATTGTTATATTGCAATTGAGCGAACTTCGCAAGTCACAACCTACTATTCATTATCTGTATGGCTCTGTCATAAGAGGGACCTTCTATTTTTTAGGCGTGAGAAGGTGGGGATTGTTCGGGAATTCTTTGGAAATTTTGTAAGCAAAATAAAGTAGAGACCCTGTTCTATTCAAACTAGTAGTTCTTACTTTTTTTCGGAGGTTCAAACTACCCTCGCACATAATTTTCACATTACAAGAATATATTTAAAATTCATTGTTTTGTTTAAGTGTAAAAAAATATTTACAATACCACATAAAACAAGAATTTAGATTTGGACGGAATTTTAAAAAATATGTTATTTCAAATTCCTTGTTTTATTAGTTTGACTAAAAATGCTCACAAGTTTAACTTACTGTATTTGGAATTGGTCACAGGCAATAGTTAGTTTTGATTTATAAAAATAGTCGTTTAGAACATAGGCGCGCGTTTGTAAGTGTCATTGGATAAGCCGACGTCCTCACAACATATTTCTATTGATATAAACTTGAATTCTATTGTTTAATATCTTAGTAGTTAGAAAAAAACAGTTACGACCAATCAAAAACATTTTAGAGAGCCTATGGAAATAGCTTTGAAAAATTTGTTGTTTTTAATTTATTTGTTTAAAATCACCAAAATAGGTCACTGAAAAAAATAATATCCACGGGTAAACAAACATTTTACCTTTTCCTCCTTGGTGAATATTCACCCAAATGACAACATTTTCTGCCATATACTAATCTTTAATTTATTGTAGTATTTTCAAATTCTCTTATCTTTATAAAAATTAACACATTTTACTACAAGTGATATGTGTTTTCAATGTAATTTTACCTAAAGAAACTGAGATAATTTCATGACTACATAATTGTCAGATTAAAATTTCATAAAGTTTGACGTCATAACAGTTTTATTATATAGGTGAGAAAATTTTTCAAAAATGTTTTTCATACAGTTCTGAAATCTACCGTAGCAACAGTAACACGTTTATTGTAATTTTAACCTTTATTAGGTTTTGAACCAAATGTTGCCCTTAAGATAATGATAAACTTAATAATTAAATTTAGCCAAGGGATGATTAATTCGAAAAATCTGATATACGCTTTTAATAAAATCGCATAAAGTCACTTTATATGCCTGCCAATCCTTGAAAAAGTATAAAATCTTCATTTTTATAATGAATCTTTTTAATGAAATGTAAATGTTTAAATCTCATTAAACCTCTTACAATTCCGTAAAAGCGGTTAAAATTCTATTAAGGTCGTGAAATATTCTTTGAAATTCCCTGTAATCTTTCAAAAACTAAACATGAAATATACCCACTTTTGGTTGCTTTCGAGACATAGGTATAGACACAATTTTTTCTTTTCATGCAGATGCCCACATTTATATAAAAAAAAGATAAGAATTAAAGTAACAAAATAAAATAGACAGTAGGAAATAAGAAAACGAAAGTAGAAGAAGAATGAAAGGAAAAAGTGAAAAAGAAACCGGGCTGCCCAATATGACACATTAGAAAATTAAAAATGTTAAACCTTTAGAAATATGTTCTATATGATTACACATTACATACAAGTATATGATGTTTTTTAATAATCTATTTCTCCTGGGGCTGTGCAAAAACTCAAGAGTTTAAGCCGAGTGAAGCCGACTTTTTTGCTCATAGAATTAAAATCTAAATCCCAATTTACAACCAGAATTATTTTGAAGTTTAATAATCGACTGGACCGAAAAAAATTGGCAGAAAGAGAATATTGAAAACACATTGTATTAACTACATTCTTCATGAGTGAAGTGTCGTTTCTCTATTTTTTATTTAATCAAGATACAAGACTGGCGTAGCATAATATACACCTTGAAATGACACATTATGTATTCAAAAATCTTTGTTGACTTAAATTTATGGTAAGATTAATGAAACGTATTCTTGTGTTAAATCGTAATAATTAATAATTAAAGTAACTAAAGTAATTAAAAACGAACTTTTAAAGAAATCTAATAAGAAAGTTTTTTTCATCTTTTCTATAGCAATAGCTAACTGAATACACTGACTTTATTTAAATTTAAAATCGCTTTTTTATTGTTAAAAACTGATATTATTAACATTTACTTGTTATATTTTGATTCTAATTCGGATTACAAATAATAATATGTTTTGTGTTTTATATATATTTTCAAATTGAATGAAAGGTGCGTAATAATTTCGTTTACAAATACTATTCGAAAATTATATAAAATTTTGTATATGTGATTAGATGAGTTTCCTTAATTTCACCTTTGTTTGATTCGTGAACAAAGACTTTACTAGAATATGATGTTAAAACATTTAGCTCTTCATCTGACATAAGCATAAACGGTAGTACGTTCTGCTTGTAATTAAATTAGGTTATATGGGAGAAAAGTTTAACTACAAACTTTGCATAGTTAGTGCAAATTGTAGTGAAAAAAATAAGCCAAATAAATCGAGAGTGATGTCTAAGTAAGAGAAAAGAAATTAGAAAAGCATGCCTGGCAGGAAGAGACCTTGACCTGGCACAAAAAGAAGGCTTTGTGGAAGAAGACCTAACAGAAGAATTATGCATATTAGAAGATTCAATAAGTTTTAAATAAGAGACTTAAATCTGCAACAAAAAGCTGTGTATAACATTTTTGATAATGATTACAATCATGTGTTGTAATATAAAAGTAACAGACAGCATGCAAAGCTGCGATTGTAGTAACTACGGTTTTATTTTTTTGTGAAAGGAGATGCAGTACAGCTAATATTCCGAAACTACTTGAGTTTAGCTGATTGTCGCCTAAGAAAGTTTCTTTGCCTTTATCTCAGTGAACTTCAACAAACGCTCTACCACCATGTCGTTAAAACATTTTGCTCTTCTGTTGGCATAAACGCAGAGATATTGCGTCCTTCTTGCAATTGAATTGGTTT
The DNA here is from genome assembly GCA_032357855.1 of Amphibolips quercusostensackenii. NCBI lineage: Eukaryota > Metazoa > Arthropoda > Insecta > Hymenoptera > Cynipidae > Amphibolips > Amphibolips quercusostensackenii. Next base: position 5,551 of record JAUELO010443121.1, on the reverse strand, counting down.
ATTCGGAGGAAAAGTGTAACTGCGAACCTCCAAACGCTGATCCGGATTGAAGTAAGGAACGAGGTGAATAAATAGAAGTTTGATTAAAAATTGTTTTAGATTTACTGGCAATAAACTCAAAACAAATTCTTGCCTAGTTCTTACAAACCTTAGGAAAGTTTGGGAGAAAATAACAATTACAATAGAATACAAATTAGGTTGCACAAACTCTGATTTGGTTATAGCTTAGAAAAAGTATCAGATGGAAGACTACTGGACGTTGAGTATTGAATTTCGATAATATTATTATAAGATAAAAATAGAATCGCATGCTGTGAAAAGGATATTACTTTTACAAGGCCATCTACCGTAATGAAAGCTATCCTTACTAAATCCTTACTCAAATTCACTTTAGCAAAACGAAAGTAAGCGACAGAAGAATTAGCCTGTGAACTTATTTTTATTATTATACACCAGATACTTTAGTGTATATAAGGGGAAAACTGCGTCACCCAATTTCTTCTCTCGGTTCCTGCAAAAGAACCTGTAACTCTCCAAAAATATTGCAGTAAAAAGAATGTCAAGCTTAAGCCAAGTTTCAGACACTGTAAGGTATGGTATAAACACGCACCAAAAAAGTGTTTAAACTCTAGGAAATGTGCTGGTGGAGACTAAGCATTGACGAAGTAGAAGCTTAGATTGTCCATGAGATAAATGAACAGTTTGAATCCTTATATATTTTATAATTTTTTTTTTTACGAAGCTCGTAGTAAAGCATAGAGTTGCAGTAAGAGATAATAACCGAAACAAGGCAAACTTCTTAAAAGAAGACATATATAAATCAAAGATCTTTAGTACTTGTAGTGCGATGAACAATATCATAAATTTGCAGAGTGAAATAAAAAAAAGATACTCCTAGAGATTAAATATACACCTTTATAAAGTGTGTAACATTTCTTTTTGCATAATTTAACAATTAATTGTAGTGAATAGCTCAATGTAGCAAATATATTCACCACTAAATAGATATATACTACACAGATTATGCATAAGTAGAAATAAATATTAAAAGCTAGAATCTGAAAAAGAGTAACTTAAAACTAAAATAGAGTTTTTGAAGACAGGATATTTATTTGAAGTTCTGATTTTTTTTCTGAAGATGATCCTATGCTAATAGAGTGATTTCTAGGGAAATCCTTTAAGATCGTAAATATAAGGAAGTATGATTCCCTGCGAGCCTTTCTCCTCGCGGCAGAAGATCCTAATACCAAAAACCCATGAAAACTTTAAGTTTATAGCTATTTTTAAGCATAATGCCCCCTTATACAATATCAGACTATTGTTATTTGGTAAAGTTTTTCTGATGTAAGAAGTACATTTCTCCCTACCAGACCAGCCAATATTTTTTGTCCAAAAATCTCGCTTTTTCTTTCGTTTCTTAGTCAGACGAAAACGAGCCAAATGGAATCAAATTTTACAATTTTTCGTATAATCAGTACTCGGGACTCGTGTCGTCTTCCAAAAATCAAAATTCGACCATGTTTAGAGTGAGGGCTCTCCCAAGCGGTCGCAATTTAATTCATAATAGCTAAATGGTCCTCGCCCTGTTTAAAAGGCAAACTATGAAGCCAGAGAAGACTACTTTATATTATAACTTGCGCTCCAAGTTCGCTTCCTGGGAATTCCATTTATTTTTATTGCCTAAAAGTTTCTTCGTAACTTCCAGGAGCTCTTGACTCTCAGAGATATTGGTTGCAACAGTAGTCTCAACCCTAGTGATGCAGCGGTAGTTTCGCATAATATTGTTTTTCACGCAATAATATTAGTATCTAATTTTCTCTGAAACTTATTAAATAAGGCAGTCCTATGCTCAAGGGACGCCTCTTAAACTTCCATTACTAATTTCTTATAGCCTTATTGACCCCAAGCTTTAGAATCGCTGATTACTCTTCTGACATGTTAACGTCATCGTCCCTTGTCTCGGTTGTTTTAAATGTTGACAAAGTTTCATTTTTTGCTGAGCGAATTTATTCAAGGCCAAAATCAAGCATGCAACATAAAGACAGGCACTTGAGTGCTAGATTTTTCGCATGATAATAGGCCAGATGCCCCTTTTTAATCGCACCGTTGCAAGTGCAAAACGCCACCATGATAGTAAGCGTCAATTCAAAACTTACTTGAAGAAAAGTTCACAAGTACTAGTCTTCTGACGAAACCCGTTTAAACCAATTATGAAAATACAAAGGACAATTGCTTCTAGTTTATTTGTCACAAAAAATGTAAACAAAGCTTTCCTTTATGTAAAAACTGTTCACTAAAAATACTTGAGCTTGTTAAAGCACGTCACCCGTAACATCTAGTGTTTTCACTTACAGTAAAATTTATAACACAAATCCTAATTTAAAGTATACATATAGTGAATCGATACAATGAATTAATAAGTTAACTAGAAACAAACTTCTGGAGGCGCTTGATAAAAGAGTTTCCTTTTATCTATAGTAAAAGATAAATAAACATTGATATTTAAAAATGATTCTTTAATGTTGCAAGCTGATCTTACCTTTTTTTTAAATTAAAAATAATGTTTTACAAAATTGTCCTGTACAGTGACTATTATAAAACTATTTGAGATTACGTGACCGTTGCCTAAGGGGGTTTCCCTAATTTCAGCGCGGTTCATTTCGTCAATTTTACCGCTATACATGTTTATTTTCGCCCGTTTTCTTGTGGTAGTTTTTGTATATATTCCACGAAGCTTTGTATTATTATGCTCTAAAAACGCAACGATGTCACCGGTAGATGTTGTTAAAACATTTTGCAATTTGGTTGGCATGGGCATAAAAGTAGATTGTCCTACTCGCAATTGAATTGGTTTATTTGGAGGAAAAGTGTAACTGCGAACTTCAAACAGCTGATGCGGATTGCTGTGGGGAATAAGCCGAATAAATCGCAGTTGATGTCCCAATATGGTAGGAGGAAGAAAAGAAGTATGTCTGGTAGGAGGAGACTTTGACCTAACACGCACAGAATGCTCAGCATGAGGCAAACTACCAGAAGAATGATGTCTTTCAGAAGAATCGGAAGGTGACAGACGAGAAACGTAAGGGATAGGGTCACCATTAGGTAAGCAGTCGAACTCTAAACTTAAATCTGCAACAAGAAAGTAAAGATAAACTTTATCTTAAAGAATACAATTGTATGTTCTAACATAGTAATAACTGACAGCGCGCGATACGGTGATTAAACAACTTACGGTTATATTTTTTTACGACAGGTACAGGGCTCTCTGATATACCGTACACATAATCTTTTTTTCTTTATTGATTTTGAATGATATTCAAGACATTATTAGGTGAGTAGCCCTTATATCTTTCCATTTTAATGTTAAAACTACATTCTGACCTTACCACTTATGTAGAAATTTTCTATTTTCATAGTATGTCATGTATATGTTACAATTACACATAAATATTTACCTATCGGATCTGTTTTTAATTTCTTATATTCAAAGAAATGCCCTTAGAAAGATATTAATAATTTTAAACCGCAAAGTGTCCAATGGAATTTTGAAAATATTATTGACATCTATGGAAATGAATATAATTTCATTATGAAACAACAATAACAGCAAAACATGCGCATTTTGATTTGCCGGAATGAATGATCGATTTAAAAGATCCTAATAATTTGGTTTGCGCTCAATGATAGAGTTTAGCTAACGTGTCCGATGTTTTTCAAGTACCTTACCTGATATCCAAGCTTTTTATTATTTTTGTTCGTGCAGTTTTCAAAAAAAGTTGAAGAAACAACGATATCTAATAATAGTACATAACTGTGCTAAAATGTAGCAACCATTTTTTTTGTTCTACCTGGTATTCTAAATACGGATCAAAAGAGTCCTAATAGAATCTAAGGCTCGCTAAAGCAAAATATTCTGCAACAAAAATGATCCTTTTTCCTTAATTTGCAAAGATGGTTGGTGACCGGTTTGGACTAGGACCGTTTTTGAATCTATATAAAATTCATAATAATGGGTACTTTTTTAAATTCCATTTCCTTTTACATGCAAATTCTCTCCCGAGAAATCGCGTGAGTTTGTAGCTAGTAGGCCGGATTTATAATCTTAACAGACTAGAAACCTGAAGATGGTAAATCAAGGCACTGCATCGAGGCTGCTTTGAAAAACTAATAGATTTCAGTCTACGGGATCTAAACTAAAAACAAAATCTTCGAAAGTATGATAGAAAAGACGCTGGACTGTTGGTAGCGTAAGTCCTTATGCTTCTGACGCATAATGTGATCACCGTGTTAGGGGCTGAATGGGACCAGGGTTAACAAATCATTTAACACTCTAAAATGTCCCCCTTAGTCGAGGCGGACACAGCGGGATCACAAAGGAGGTATCCAGACGAAGACTTTAGGACAGCAGGTAGAATCCCATAGTAAATAAATCCGCGTCCTGCAAATGAAGGTATGCAGAGCATGTTCTTAATTTTAGGTGCAAAGCCCTTTTCCACATTTCAAAGATTGCCACAATTAAAAAACCCTGGTTATAAAGAGAAAAGATTAGTGACTTGGCAAGGTGTTGCCGTTAAGTATATGAACGCGATATCGGTGCTCAAGCTCTGCTTCAGGAATCTGACAGTTTTCAAGGTGAGACTCAGGGGCAGAAACGATAAATAGCTAAAAAAATTTTTGCTTTGGCTTATTTCCTGGATGATGCTAAATGACCCCTGCCACCGAGCGAGGCAGACGTTTTAATTCGGCAATGCGGAACTTACCATACAGTGTAGGAGAGCACAAACATCAATGACAGAGAGAAAGGTATAATGAAACACCAAGCAGGCACCAAGCTGGAGAATCTGAATCTGGGTAATACTTTCACATTTCAGACTAGAAACAGAAGTGAGGTCTTAGGTTTTACTTTGTGCTCAAATAAACTCAGAAGAAAGTTAGTGGGCTTAGGATTTTCCGATCAGGAATCTGTTTTGGACCCCAGGAATAAACTTTAAAACTCTTATAAAGAGGAGTTCAAAGGAAGGCTTGTCGAATTTCCGACAAGCTGTAGTATCACAGGTGAGTTCGAGTACGCCGCGGATATTCTGCGAAGGACTGTAAATATATCATATGAGAACAATTGCCCTATAAGCACTATAAATTCTAAAAAAAGAGCAGAATGGTGAAACACTCTTCTACAAAAACTTTGTAAGGAGACTAGAGCGTTGTGCAATAATTCAAACAGAACTAAATTGCCTTCAGACAGCGTAATTTATAACGCGGCATAGTATAAAACAGGAAAAATGTATAAACAGGATGATTGAAGGAGTTTCTGCAAGGAATTGAAAAATATTTCGAAAAAAAGCGAGGCTCCACAAGATCCTGGCGAAAAATCCGGAAGCCCGCCTCGGGCTTTTAAGGCTCAACGATGAAAAGTTTGCCAAAGAAGAAGATGCAACGCTGCGCTACCTAAAGGAACTTTACTTGCCGGATTTTTAGCAAATACGAACCAAATAAGAGGTGAAGGGCTGAGCCCTAGAGATGTGTAAGGCCGTTTGGAATTTCGCCACTATTT
>JAUELO010443107.1:0-14000 GCA_032357855.1 Amphibolips quercusostensackenii | reverse complement strand
GGAGTTTCAAATCTTTTTGAATGCACAATTTTTGTTCATTTATCTGTTTAAGTACCTTGCATTGTTTCCCCAAAAATTAGATTTTTTTTATTGTCAATGCTATTTTCAGTAATAAAACAAAACCTACGCATCCTATCAAAACATGATTCATAACAAATTTGTAGCTTTTTTTCGGTGAACAAATGTCGTCTATTGATTTTTCTTGCATCTTGTGTCGTTTGTCAAAAAATTTAATTTTTCAATTTTCAATGCTGTTTTTTACGAATGAAAAGAACTACGCGTCGCAATAAAGTGTAAATGCTAACAAGCCTGTGAATTTTTTTTTTAGGTGCACAATTTTTGTTTAATCATCTTTTGTCGTATCTGGCATAGTTTGACTGCAAAATGGAGTTTTTTATTTTTTATTAATTTTTGTGGAATCAAAATTAGAATTTTCGATTTTTCAGAAAAATTTAAGAAGCTGTCATTATAATTTTATTAGGTGTTCAAAATGCAACGTTTTTCTTTTATCGACTTTTTTTATGTCGTGCGTTTTTTGGCCTAAAATGTTCATTTTCATTTGTTTTTTTGGATTTTGAGAATGCTATAACTTCGGTAATTTTAGTTAAATCAAAAAAAGTCATGAGGATATATTATTTGTCTTTTTGAGTTCTACTCATAACCGTACATAGAATTTCTTAATCTTGAAAAAAGTGGTCTCAAAAATTTTTTTAATGTGCTCACTTTTGGAATTTTTACCCAAAATGGCTGGCTAACGAACTTGACCTTTAGTTTCTGACACTAAAAGAGTATACCAAAGGCCAATCTAATACACGAATTTTTCCAAAGTTATCGTGCTGACAGACAGACAGAAAGACAGACATATAGACAGACACATTCGTAAAAACCTGTTTTTCGGGTACAGAATGTCTTAAAACGTGGACATTTGACAAAAACCGGGGAGTGAAGGTTAAATTTTACACAAATCTAATACCTTCTCTGATAAGAACGTAAAAATTAACTTTCAGCCAAAAATAACTAGATTTTCTTATTGGATTTTTATTAATTCAGTTCGTCTTTAAATGAAAAAAATGTGCTTATCTGTGTCAAAATTTTCCCTTTCCCCTTCCCCCTTCCCCTTTTCCTCTTCCCATTTCTTCTTTGGCTTGGAGAAATTTCTCGCAAATTTCGCAAAGAAACATGATAAAAGTTTTAAGGAAAAATCAAACCGAGCTAAGAAGACCAAGGCGCTTCACCTGAGGGGTGCAGTTTTTCTGCTTGCAGGTACATGTACCTTTTTCTTATTCTCCTCTCTCCCTTTTCTTTTTCTCTTTTTCCTTTTATATTTCCTCTTTGCAATTTAACTTTTTCCTTTTTTCATTCCCAATTTTCCCTTTTGTCCTTTGTCCTCTGCCCTTTTTCCTTTCCCCTTTACTTTTTCTCCTCTTTACTTTTTCCTTTTTTCCTGTGTACTTTCCCCTTGTTCGCTTTTTTCCATTTTCCCATTTCCTTTCGCCTTTTCATTATTTCTTTCCCCTTTTCCCCTTCGTCCTGTCATCTTTCACTTTTCTCCACTTTCCCTTTCCTTTTTGCTTCCTCGTAGAGGAAGCTTTATAATGTGAACGTTTTCGAAAATGTTTAAATTCATTTAATTAAACGTTTCTCAATTTAAAAATGTCTAATACAATGTTCTAAGCAATTGTCCGGATGTGTGTGGATGTGTGGGTGTGTGATGTCACACTTTTTTGTAAACACGATAACTTGAAAACGGATACAGATAAATTAATGAAATGCGTTCGGACAATAAATTTTTAAATAAGATAATTCTCACAAAAAAAATCATAGACCTGGAAAAGAGATAGGGTGTGACAGGATTTTCCATTTTCTTTTCTATCTCGAAAAATTACCATTTCAAATACAAAATTTGATTGGCCTGAGTTGTCATTGTATTGTTAAAAAAAATTTTATTATTTGGTTATTTTGCGTTGCTTTAAAAATTTTTATTCTTTTATTTATTAAAATAAAAACTTTAATTTGGCTACTATTAAAAAAATCACTAATGCTTCCTCTATGAGAAAGCAAATACATTTGCTAACGGGAAGCAAAGTGCTCATAAAATGAGTGCCATATAAATTATAAATACTTATAAAGTGGAAACATTCGAGATTGAATTCACAGCTATTTCCCCTTTCCCATCTGCCTCTATCCCTTTTCCCTTGTTTCCTTTTCCCTTTGACCTTCCACTTTTCCCTTTTAATTCCGCTTTTTCTTTTGCTATTTCTACTTTCCCTTGTTCCCTTTTCCCCCTTTTTTCTTTTTCTCCTTTTCCCTTTTCCTTTTTCTTTTTTTCTCTTTCCCCTTTCCTTTTTTCTTTCCCCCTTTTTTCCTTCCTCTATTTCCCCTTTCCAATTTAACCTTTCCCTTTTTTCTTCACTCTTTTCTTCTTTGCCCTTTGTTCTTTGTCCTTTTCCCTATCCTCTTTCCTTTTTCCTCTTTCCTCTTTTACTTTTCCTTTTTTCCCTGTCTACTTTCCTTTTTTTTCTTTCTTATTTATATTTTTTCCTTTTTTCTTTCTTGCCATCTTTTCCCTTTTTACCCTTTCCCTATCCTTTTTTTACTTTTTCCTCTGTCCAATCTGTCCCTTTTACCCTTTCCCTTGTTTCCATTTCCCTTTGAATTTTCATTTTCCCTTTTAATTCCGCTTTTTCTTTTCCGATTTCTCCCTTTTTCTGTTTTCTGTTCCCCTTTTCCTTTCCTGTTTTTTCCTTTTCCTTTTTTCCCATTTTCCTTTTCCCTTTCCCCTGAACTCTTTTCCTCTTCACCCTTTCACCCTTTTCTTTTCACCTTTTTCCCTTTCCCCTTTCCCCTCTTCCATTTCCTTTTTCCAATTCAACCTTTCTCTTTTTCCTTTTCTCTTTTCCCTTTGTACTTCGTCATGTGCCCTTTTCCTTTTTCCCTGTTCCTTTTTCCCTTTTCCCTTTTCCCGTTTCCCTTTTCCATTCCCCCGTTTCCTTTTTCTCTTTTTCCTTCTCATTTTTCCCTTTTATCCTGTCTACTTTCTCCTTTTTCCCTTTCCTATTTTCCAATTCGCTTTTCGCCTTTCCATTTTTCCCCCTTTTACCCTTTCTTATTTTCCCATTTTTCTCACGCCTTTTCCTTTTTTTGCTTTCCCCCTTTGTCATGTCGTCTTTTCCTTTTTTACCTTTTCCTTTTACTTTTCTCCCCTTTCCTCTTGTCCAATCTGCCCCTTTCCCCTGTCTAATCTGCCGCTTTCCCCTTTTCCCTTGTTTCCTTTTCCCTTTGACCTTTCACTTTTCCCTTTTAATTTGTAGATGATCACATATTAGAATTAGAAAGATATAATTAGCTCAGAACCACTAAGCTATAAAAAAGAAAATTTTGCATTTTTGTTCAAAACCCAACTGACCTGCTCAGTACAGAGTTACTTTTTAAAAATACTCTTTTCGTCGATAAATCTAGCGCCCTGATATCTCGGAGAGTGCTTTTTTGTTTTTATCTTAAATTAAAAATCTGATTTCGAAAGTGTTTATTTTCTCTTCTCAACCATTTCTACTTTCTGAGCTAGCTATTCTCTCATCATTTAATACCCTTTATTCGATTACTTTTCTTGTTTTCAACTTGGGATTCGAACATTCGGAATGAATCAAAACCGTTTTATAGAGAAATCGAAGAGATTTTTATTCTAAATTTTACAATACAGAAAACGATCCAAAATTATATTAGTTTCATATTGCTGTCGTGACACAGAAAAAACAAAAACTAAAAAAAGTTGCGGGTAAAAATATTGAGGGTATTTTCAGCCTGCAAAAAAACTGAAGATCGGCAAGGGTAAAATAAAATATCACTAACTTTTCATGTTACATGTAACGATCTTCATGTTTTCTGTATGTCGAGATTACCCCCTGCATCTTCACCTGCGACGCTTTTTACCTTTCATTTTTTCTATTGAAATTGCAACTTTTGTCGGGGTAAGGCATCGAAGTTTCGTGCGGGTGCTTTCCCTTTTCCTAATGGACGAGGAGGTGGTGTTTCTAATAGTGCCATTTTTGAACTTGGAGGAGTATTGTATGAATTCTCTGCAATCTGCATATTTGAAAATCCCTGTCTGGTAGAACCAAATGAATTGGTGCGCGTGAATCTCTGATTGACAGCGACAGGTGAGTAACTGGTTGGCGAACTAGGCATTGAAGCAAAAACTTTCTGATTACTAGGACTTGCTGGAAAGCTGGGCTGATGGTAGGGTGGATGATCTCCATACTGTGCACTCAGTTCTGTAACCAAAAAAGGTTATGGATTTCAAATTTTGTAAAAAAATTTAGTTTCACTATCTGGGCAGATTGCGATGCTTCTACCAGAAAAATAGAGAAAGGTGTTCAAAATATATTCTAGTCTACTGTTGCAATTCGAAAAGAAATGATAATAAGTCAACAAAATTTTTGTTGTCTCCACCACAAAATATAAGTACTATATGAACAGGTGATCCAACAAACATTTTTCATAGGTTTTGATTGATTTGACGAAATGTGAATAGTTCGGAGACTGATGAATGCTTTAATCTCAGACAAAAGTAAAGAATTCAAACACAATGCTATTGGAAATAAAAAATTAAGTTTGAAGAACTTAAAATAATTCAAAAGTGTAACAATGGTGCTTCATCATTTCCAAATGTACAAAAAATTATTGGATTTTAAAGAACTAAAAAGAAATTAAACAATTAAAAGAGTTTTAAGTATTTTAGATATTTGAGTATAATTTCAAAGATTTCACAAAGATTTTATATGGATTTAAAAAAATTTTTAGAAGAATTTCGAAAATTTAACAAGTATTTTACAGGTTTAAATTTTTTTACAAATTTTTAAGATGTGAAAAGATTTTTAAGATTTCAGTGGATTCACAAATATGTTTGAAATTTCATAAATATTTCAAAAATTTTACAAAGATTTCATAAAAACTTCAAATTTTTAGAAAGAATTCTAAATCTTTAAAAGATTTAAAAGATTTAATTAACCAGGATTTCAAAGATTTCAAATATTTCATAAAAATGTTTCAAAGATTTCATGAAGATTTTTATAAAGAACTTTTCAATTTCTTAGAAAATTTTTGAAGATTTAACAAAGACTTACAAGTTTTACGAGGTTTTAAAAATTTTGAAGGTTTAAGAATATTTTAAAGATCTCAATAATTTTACGCAGATTTCATAAAAATTTCAAACTATCCAGAAAGCTTTCTAAAATTCAACAAAAATTTTAAAGATTTAACAAAATTTGAAAGATTCCAGATATTTCACAAAAATTTTATAACATTTTTTTAAATTGCCTGAAAATTTTCGAAGATTTAACCAAGACTTTAGAGATTTTGAAGGATTTTAAATATTTGATCAAGAGCTCTAAAATTTTCAATATTTCACAAATTTTAAAGATTTAAAAAGATTAAAAATATCTCACAAAAATTTCATTTAATTTTTTTGATTTTTTAGAAATTTTTTGAAGATTTAACAGAGACTTTAAACAATTTCAAAGTTTCAAAAATTAAAAAGAATTTTAAAGATGTGCGCTTTTTTACAAAGATAAAATTTGTAAACATTTTACAAAAATTTTATTAACATTTCAAATTATTCAAAAAATTTTCGAAAATTTAACAAGCATTTCAAATATATGAACTTAATTTCGAAGAATAATTCAATATTTTCAATATTTCACAAATGTTAAAGATTTAAAAAGATTTCAGAGATATCAGATATTTTACAAAAATTTCGTAACATTTTTTCAACTTACCTAAAAACTTTCTAAGATATAACAAAGACTTTAAAGATTTTGAAAATTTCAAAGATTTCAAATTATTTTAAAGATTTGAGCAACAGTTGCAAAATTTTCAATATTTTACGAATTTCAAAGATTTAAAAAGATTTCAGATGTTTCACAAAAATTTCATGAAATTCGGTTAATTTGTCAACAAACTTTGGAAGATTTAAATAAAGGCCTTAAAGATTTTAAAAATGTTATTGCATGCAATGATTTAATCTTGAGTTCTAAAATTTTAAATATTTTACAAATTTCAAATATCAAAAGATTTTAAAGTTTCAGTAATTTTACAAAGATATAATTTTTAAACACTTTAGAAACATTTGATTAAAGTTTTGAATATGTCAGAAAGGTTTAAAAAATTAACAAAGATTCAAAAGACTTAAAGAAGATTTTGAAGATTCAACCAAGATTGCCAATTTTTTCGCAAATTTTAAATATTTAAAAGATTTAAGAAATTTTAGATATTTCACAAAAATTTCAACGATTTTATAACAAATTTTTAGATTGTCAGAAAGTTTTTGAAGATTCAACAAAGACTTTGACGAATAAAATTTTTTTAATAATTACAAAGATTTAATCCAAAGTTTTAAATTTTTCAATATTTCACAAATTTTGGAGATTTAAAAAGATTTCAGATATTTCATAAAAATTTCAAAAAATTTTTTTAAAAATTTTGGAAAATTTAACAAAAACTTAAAGATTTTCAATATTTCATAAATTTCGATGACTCAAAAAATTTCTAATGTTTTAAAAAGCTCTATAAGATTTTTTAAAACATTCTCGAAGATTTAAGACAGACTAAAGAATTTCAAAATTACCCAAGTGTTAAAGACTTAAAAACATTTCAGATGTTTCACAAAAATTTCATGAAATTCGGTTAATTTGTCAACAAATTTTTAGAAGATTTAACAAGGGCTTTAAAAATTTCTTAAATGTTATTGAATACAAAGATTTAATCTGGAGTTTTAAAATTTTTAATTTTTTACAAGTTTCAAATATTAAAAGATTTCAAAGTTTCAGTAATTTCACAAAGATGAAATTTTTAAACACTTTACAAAAATTTAATTGAAGTTTTAAATATGTCAAGAAGGTTTAAAAAATTTAACAAAGACTTAAAAGATTTAAACAAGATTTTGAAGATTTAACGAAGATTGCCAATTTTCCACAAATTTCAAATATTTCAAAAGATTTAAGAAATTTTAGATATTTTACACAAATTTTAAAGATTTCATAACAGATTTGTAAATTGTCAGAAAGTGATCAAAGATTTAAAAAAAGACTTTAAAGATTAAAAAATTTTTTTTTACAAAGATTGAATCCAGAGTTTTAAATTTTTTAATATTTTACAAATTTCAAAGATTTGAAAAGATTTAAGAAATTTTAGATATTTCACAAAAATTTCAAAGATTTCATAAAAAATTTGTAGATTGTCAGCAAGTTTTCGAAGATTCAACAAAGACTTTATAGATTTCACAAATTTTAATGATTGCAAAGATTTAATCCAGTGTTTCAAAATTTTGAATATTTCACAAATTTAAAAAGATTTCAAATATTTCACAAAAACTTCATAAGATTTTGTAGAAAATTTTGGAAAATTCAACAAAAACTTAAAGATTTTCAATATTTCATTAATTTCGGAGACTCAAAAAATTTCTACTGTTTTAAAAAGCTTCATAAAATTTTTTAAAACATTCTCGAAGATTCAAAAGAGACTAAAGAATTTCAAAATTACCCAAGTGTTAAAGACTTAAAAACATTTTAGATGTTTCACAAAAATTTCATGAAATTCGGTTAATTTGTCAACAAATTTTAGAAGATTTAACAAGGGCTTTAAAAAATTTTTAAATGTTATTGAATACAAAGATTTAATCTGAAGTTTTAAAATTTTCAATTCTTTACAAGTTTCAAATATTAAAAGATTTCAAAGTTTCAGTCATTTCACAAAGATGAAATTTTTAAACACTTTACAAAAATTTAATTGAAGTTTCAAATATGTCAGGAAGGTTTAAATAATTTATCAAAGATTCAAAAGATTTAAACCAGATTGTGAAGATTTAACGAAGATTGCCAATTTTCTACAAATTTTTAATATTTTAAAAGATTTAAAAAATTTCAGATATTTTACACAAATTTTAAAGATTTTATAACAGACTTGTAAATTGTCAGAAAGTGATAAAAAATTCAAAAAAGACTTCAAAGACTTAAAATTTTTTAATAATTACAAAGATTTATTCCAGAGTTTTCAATTCTTTAATATTTTACAAATTTCAAAGATTTGAAAAGATTTAAGAAATTTTAGATATTTCACAAAAATTTCAAAGATTTCATAAAAAATTTGTAGATTGTCAGCAAGTTTTCGAAGATTCAACAAAGACTTTAGAGATTTCACAAATTTTAATGATTGCAAAGATTTAATCCAGAGTTTCAAAATTTTAAATATTTCACAAGTTTCAAAAAATTGCAAAAGATTTCAGATATTTCACAAAAACTTCATAAGATTTTGTAGAAAATTTTGGAAAATTTAACAAAAACTTAAAGATTTTCAATATTTCATAAATTTTAGACTTTAAAAATTTCTAATGTTTTAAGAAACTTCATAAATTTTTTTAAACATTCTTGATGGTTTAAAAAAGACAAAAAAGATTTTCAATATTTTCTACAAGCGTCAAAGATTTAGAAACATTTCAGATGTTTCACAGAAAAGTCATAAATTGTTTTTTAATTTTTCAGAAAATTTTCTAAAGATTTAGCAGAGTCTTTAAAGATTTGTAAGATTTCCAAGATTTCAAAAATTTTGAAAAAAGATTTAAAAGATTTTAGTTATTTCACAAAAATAAAAATTTCAAACGTTTCACAAAAATTTCATTGAAATTTAAAAAGTGTCAGAAAGGCTTTAAAAATTTAACAAAGATATTGAAGATTTAAACAAGATTTTGAGCATTTATCTAAGATTTCTAATATTTCACCAATTTTAAATATTTAAAGAGATTTTAGATATTTCAGAAAAAATGTCCAAGATTTCACAAAATTTTTAATTTGTCAGAAAACCTTCAAAGACTTAACAAAGACTTTAAAGATTTCAAAAATTTCAAAGATTTCAAAAATTTAAGCAAGAGATCCAAATTTTTTTATATTTTACAAATTTTAAAGATCAAAAAGGATTTTAGGTATCTCATAAAAATTTCATAAAATTGTTTTTATTTGTCAGAAAATTTCCTGAGATTTATCAAAGTTTTAAGGATTTTTAAGACTTTAAAAATTTCGTAGATAAAAGATATTAAACAAAAATTTTATTAAATTTTTTCTAACAAAGACCTTAAAGACCTTAACAATTTTTAAGATTTCAAACATTTTAAAAATTAAATAAGATTTCAAAGATTTTAATAATTTTACAAAGATGGAATTTTCAAACACTTTACAAAAATTTGATTAAAATTTCAAATTTTTCAGAAAGGTTTTGAAAATTTAACAACGATTTTAAAGATTTACACGAGATTTCGAAGATTTGACTAAGATTTCCCAAATTTCACAAATTTTAGAGATTTAAAAAGATTTCAAAGATTTTATATATTTCACAAGAATTTCATAATATTTTTCTAATTTGCCTGTAAATTTTCGGAAATTTAACAAAGACTTTAAAAATCTTAAACGTTTCAGAGATTTTAAAAGATTTCAAACATTCAATCAAGAGCTTTAAAATTTTCAAAATTTCACAAATTTCAAAGATTAAAAAAAAATCCAGATATTTCACAAAAATTTTATAAAATTATTTTTGTTTGCCAGAAAAGATCCTAAGACTTATCAAAGATTTAATGAGTTTTAAAAGACTTGCAAAATTTCAAAGATTAAAGATATTGCACAAAAATTTCCCAAATTTTTTTTCATTTTTGCAGAAACTGTTCGAAAATTTAACAAAGACCCAAAATATTTGCAAGATTATAAAAATTTAAAAATTTTAAAAAGATTTTAAAGGTTTCATTAATTTCACAAAAATAAAATTTTTAAACACTCTACAAAAATTTGATTAAAATTGCAAATTTGTCAGAAGGGTTTTATAGACTTAACAAAGATTTCGAAGATTCACACGAGAATTCAAAGATTTAACCAAGATTTCCAATATTTCACAAATTTCAAAGATTTCAAAAGATTTCAAAGATTTCAGATATTTCACAAGAATTTCATAATATTTTTTCAATTTGCCTGTAAATGTTCAAAGATTTAACAAAGACTTTAAAGAATTTTTTGAATTTGTCAGCAAATTTCCGAAGATTCACCAAAGACTTGAAGATTTTCAAGATTTCAAAAATTTTAAAGATTTGAAAATATTCCAGAGATTGCGATGATTTCACAAATAAATATTTAAAAAATTTCACAAGGGCTTCATAAAAATTTAAAATTAGTCAAAAAGGTTTTGCAAATTCAACAAAAATTTTCAAGATTTAGTGAACCTTTCGTAAATTTAACACATTATTATCACATATATTATCATATTATTATATTTACCAATAGAATGAAAGAAGACCGCAAGAGCAAGGAGTTGTACAACAACTTTAGACTTCATTTAAAAATATTTTAGAGATGTGAGAGATTTTAGAGATATTTTTTGAAAATTATTGATTTGTCAGTAGCCTTTCAAAAATTTAACGAATATTTCAAAGACTTCCAAGATTTAACAAGAATTTTGCAAATATTTCAGAAAGATTCCATAGATTTCACGATGACTTGTCAACCCTATTTTAACAGTGGGTAATCGACTGTTTTCCAGCTATTTTTGTTATTAATCAACTAATTAACTCTCTAATTTAATTTTTCTTAAAATAAAACTATGAACGTTAATTGCACGACTCAATGGGTTGCAAGTAGGCTACAGTCTTTTATACAATTTGGTATTGTTTACGGAAGTCGTTCTGGCGTAAATAGAGATACACAGGTTTCAGAGTGTAGACTTGTTATTGTTTCAATGAAGTTAAAAATATATCGGAATCCCTTTCTTTTGCTCAATTTTTTTATTTTTTTGAGGTGAGTAAGTATTAGGGGAAGAGAAGTGGGTCAGTAGTCCAGACACCGCACTACTCGGCAAAAATGTAGTAAACATTTAATTAACTAAAGCTGGGCATCACTAGTATATTTCCTGTTCAATTGTTAAAAAACACGCATTTAAACTGAATAGTTTAATTTTTAACAAAATAATTAAATTTTTAACAAGAATTATTCATCGTCCAAAAAAACAATTATTTTTTAGCGAAGAAGTTTGACTTTTAATGAAGGAGTTAAATTTCATAATGAAAAAAGATTAATTATGAGCAAAAAATAAAATATTTAAGATTTCAAGCAAAAAGTATTTTAATTTTGAATTAATGAAAAAGTTACATTTGTCCCAAAAAGATTACTTTTCCTCAAAATAGTTGAATCCTCAAACAAAACAGATTTATTTTCTACCAAAAACTTTTACTTTTAACCCAAAAAGAAAAAACTTTTACTTAAATAGATTAATTTTCAACCGAAGAATATTTTCTATTCAAAAGAGAAAAAAATGTCAACCAAATTATTGAATTTTCAATTCAAGCAAATGAATTCTCTACCAAACACTTATATTTTCTACTCAAAAATATGAACTTTTAACCTAGAAGTTTATTTGCAATCAAATAGTTAAATTTTGAACAGAAATAATAAAAATTTGAACCCTATTAGGTGCAAATTATATAATTAAATATAATTTATTGAATATAATATTTAGAGTTTCCACAAGCCGCATTAAATTTAACTTGTATTTCCCAAAAGAAAAATGATACTTTTGTAAATTTTATTGAAAATCGTCAATATTAGGTAAATAAAGTTAAAAATAGTCATTTCTCTTTACAATTAGCCATAAAATATAAATAAAATATAAATTTTAAAATACCACCTTTGTAAGTCTGTTTTATAAGATCTCAAAAAAGACTATAAGTAAAAAATTGAGATTCGCAAGTTATTGCCGCAAATTATGATTCTTTACACTTTTCAAACTAATAATTGTTTCTTATACATATATAATCACTTTGTAGTGATCATTAGATGTCTAGATGAATTTTTAAAATAATTTATTACTTTTATATTAGTTTTCTCTTAGAATAAAGTCAGAATGATGCTGTTTCTTTAGAAATTTTTTAACCCCTTATCACCTTTTAAGCTAGAGCGATACAATTATCAACTTAATTCAACTTGAATAATTATTTACACAATTATGTTTGTTAAACTGAATTAATTATTTCCTTGTTCTGAGTGAAAAATTGACAAAAAGTGTCAAATTCAGAAAAAAATGCAACTATCTAGCAATATTATAAAAGGAAATGGTTATAAACAAAAATATTTTATTTAAACAATTATCTTTGCTAAATCTTATCGAATTTCACATTAATATTATTTAAAAGTGAACGAAAATTTGAAAAAATAAAGAAAAAAGAGCAACATTCTGAGATAAATCGAAGAAAATATTATTTAAAAATAATAACGAATGGTTTAAAAAATTATTTTTGTGAACTTCAATTATATATTACCTTATTTTCAATAAAAAGGGGACGATAAGTGAAATATATACAAAAACTGCAAACCCTTAGTAATATTGTAACAGAATATTTTTATATGGAATAACATATACTTTAAATAATTATTTAAGTTAAATTTAGTTGATTGTTGCCCTGCTTTTATTAAAAAAGTTTAAAATTAGTTGAAAAAATTGAAAAAAGACCGCGACTGCCTAACTCAATTTTAAAAGAAAATTGCTCATAGGGTTTTTTTGGGAAGTTATAAAACAGACTTATGGGGGTGTTGTTTTCAAAGAAATTTTTAATTTGTATTCTATGGCTAATTGTGAAAAGAAATCTTAATTTCTCTGCTCAAATCGACTAATATTAACGATTCTGAATTAAATTAACTTATATTTTACTTCTGAATTAAATTATTTATTAAATTTTTTTCAAAAAAAAACTCAATAATTTTTTTTGTCAAGTCAAAACAAATTTGGGGGCGATACAAAAAAAATGACAAAAAAATAGATCATGAAGAAAAATAATGTCAAAAATAGAAATAAAACAGAGGATTTCAATGGTTACTTGAAATTAGGGTAAAGCTTACTCAAATAAGGAAAAGAACGACAAATTTAAAAGGAAAAATGACCGGAAAAAAATTAAATAAAGTTACAATTTAAAAATAATGCTGAAAATTAATAAGATTTGCAATATCCCTGATTTTATAAATTTTAGCAACAATACTGACGTCAGTAAATAATTAATTAAATTACAATTTGATCTAGGAACCCCTAGAGAATTTAATTGTTCATTTGATTATTATTAATAAAACTCTAATAAGGACTATTGCAAGTTATAATTATTAGAAATTTATTGGTTTTTCACCTTTTATTTTTCCAACTGTCGGCCCTGACTGAAGAAACATATAAACGGAAATAAAAAGAGTAAATAAGGTAGTCAGTTTAAGGTTGGCTCTTGAATTCGAAACCTCACAATCAGGAAAGTAAGTACTTCCGAAACGGAACGAAAGTTCTGTCAGTAGGATATTATCAGCGACACGGTTTAAATTTTTATCCGTGAATATTGTCCAAAATATCTGAAAAGTAAACAAATTAGATATGAAAACAAATTCAGACATCTCTGATCAAGAGTATCTTTTGAGCCAAGGTTTACAAGGTGTTACAAGTCAATGCTCTCTATGAATTGATAATGCGTTGTGTCATTCAATTTCACACCTACACCTATACACTCATACACATGCACATTTTTTTAGTTATTTACGTCTTCACAATATATTACAATCAAAGACACCTAATTCTATTTAACAATCAGAAATGCCTTTAATTAATAAAGCAGAAGATAGACCCATAAATATCAACGCACGGATTTTTCAGCAAATATTTAAATTTCCAAACAAATATTTAAATTTTCAAATAAAAAGATGAATTTTTAGCAAAAAAATGCAATGGTAAAATTAGAAGTTAAAATATTCAATTTTTAACAAAATAGTTCAATTTTTAGCTAGGTTAATTGATTTTTAACAAAGCAGTTCATCTTTTAACTAAGTAATTTAATTTTTAACAAAAAAAAGATAAATTCTTAACGGAAAATGTAATAATTGGGTGCAGTTCCGAATAGGTGAACGTGACGATTTCCTTCACACTGCGTATACTTATGTATTTTGACGCGC
>JAUELO010443094.1:0-24128 GCA_032357855.1 Amphibolips quercusostensackenii | reverse complement strand
AAAAAGACGAATTTTCAACAAAATAATTTAATCATTAACGAAAAAAAAACACTTGTCCTATCACAAAGTGATCGGGAGCAAATATGTAGATCTCTTTTGAACGCACACTTTTTGTTGATTTATTTTTTTTGTACCTTGCGTCGTTTTTCTGTAAGTTTAGTTTTTTCGTTTTTAGTATTATTTTTTGCGATTAGAACAAAATCTACGCATCATATCGAAAAATAATTAATAATAAATAATCTGAAAGTTGTAACTCTTTTCTGGGTTATAACATGTTGTCTATTTATTTATTTATTTCCATCTTGTGTTGTTTGTCTAAGAATTCAATTTTTCTCTGCCTGATGCAGTTTTTCACGTATAAAACAAAAACAAATTTGTAGATTTTTTCTAAACACACAATTTTTGGGAATCAATTCTTTTAATCTGTATAATTTTACCGCGAAATGAAATTTTCTTATTTTTCATAATTTTTCGTGTAGTCAAAATTTGGATTTTCGATTTTCCAAAAAAATTCAAAAAGCTTTTGTAATAGTTTCGTGAAGTGTTGAAAATGCAAGGCTTTTGTTCATCTAGCATTTTTATATGGCGTGCGTTGTTTCGCTGGGAAAGGAAGTAGGGGAAGTGAGAGGTAATAAGAAGTGAGGAAATTTGTTTTTTAGATTATTGTAAATTAAAGAATTAAAAAAATTGAAAAAGTGAAAAATTTTGTAAACAAAATCTTGAGTAATGGCGCATGCAACACTCCGCAACTTTAAAAAATTGCAGCTTAAATATAATAATATAGTATAAATAAAATAAAGAATAATACAATACAATATAGAATATAATATTATTAAATAAAATATTTCCTTTTTTTAAATCAGAAATAAATTAAGAGGCAAATTTAATACTAAAATTTTCTTCATTCCAATCAAATAAAAATTTTGTTAATAAAAATTTTATGTCTGTAGATTCAGAAAATAATTTTTAAAATTCCTTCTTTTCACTTGAAGAAAAATCTGAAAGAAAAATTTGTCTAAATATTGAGTAATATGTCCAATAAAAAAAAAGTTTGATGAGAAAAAATTTCTTTCTTTTATCATATAGGAAATATTAAAAATAAAGAATCTTTTTGCCTCAAACCAATAAAAATATTATTTAAAATGTTTTAAATAAAAAGGACCCCTCCAAAGATTTCCTCTTTCTATAAGGAAACAATTAAATTGGTAAGATATCTTCTCTTTCAAATAGTTGAAAATATAAAAAATAAAAAATTTCCCTCTTCTGATTTAAAAACAAATTAAAATAAAAAATTTTCTGTTCCAATTAGGAGGCAAATAAAATACTTAAACTTTTTCAAT
The DNA here is from genome assembly GCA_032357855.1 of Amphibolips quercusostensackenii. Lineage (NCBI taxonomy): Eukaryota > Metazoa > Arthropoda > Insecta > Hymenoptera > Cynipidae > Amphibolips > Amphibolips quercusostensackenii. Next base: position 22,788 of record JAUELO010443094.1, on the reverse strand, counting down.
CCAATTAAATAAAAATATTGTGAATACAAATTTGGTCTGTTTCAATTCAGCGAAAAATTGAAAAAATTCTTCCTTTTTAAGTAAAGATAAATTTTCGAAAAAAAGAATCTTACTGAATATCAATTAAAATATTTAAAGAAAAGAATGTATTTATTTTAATTAAAAAACAAATGAAATACTAAAATATCACTGCTTTTAATAGAATCTAAATATTAAAAATGAATATTCGATTTTCTCCGATTTAAAAAAATAAAAAATTTCTCTCTTTCGATTCATGAATAAATTAAAAACAAATATGACTTTTTAAATTTTGAAACCAATAATATACGAAAATGTCCTCTTTTCCAATTAAATTAGAGTGTTAAAAATAAAGAATTTTTTTTTTGATTTGTAAACAAATAAAAAAATAAATAAATGATTAATTTAAATGAATGAAAACTAACTTCTTCAATTCAGAAAATATTTATAAACCAAAATTTCTTCCCTTCGTACCGAATAAGATTGTTGAAAATACAAAAGGGTTTCTCTTTCAATTTTGAAAAAAAAATTTTATTTCGCGTGAATGAAAAATCAGACCTAATAAAAATTAAATAGAAATGTAGAAACGTAGATATTATTTATTTCAAGTATATCTGTTATTTTAAATAATTTTTAATTATCAATGATTAATAATTAAATTTTTTACATGTTTATTAATAATTTTGAAAATTTTAAATAAAATGTGTAAAAAATTTAATAATAAATAGAGATAGATTCTTAAATTTCTTACGTTCCAATTATAAGGAAATAAAAAATGGTAGAAAAATAAAATGTATGATATAAAAATTTGAAAAAGAAAATTTTGACTCACTCTTTTAAGCTTTAAATTATTCAAGCTCCTAACATATTTTTTGGGATATGAGTTTTTTTCACGTAGATGGAGAAAACAAGTCAGATTTTCCTTGAAATATGTTTATACCACATATGGATATTTAAATGACGTGGAGGCAGATGGGAAATCCTTTGCCCTTTAACCTTTTCCCTTGTGCTTACCACCTTAATAAACACCCCTATTTATCAGAAAAGTTCGAACGAAGGGATGTAAACGGCTAAACATTTTTGGATTTCTTTCTACAAGCTTTGGATAGCATAAATTTTCGGTGATTTATAAAATTTACCGAAAATTGTTTGAATCTCTTGTAATTTCTAATATTAAAAAACTATTGAAAACAGGTTTCAAGAGAAAGGCAGTTGTCACTCTTGTGAGGATTACAGTAAATAAATTTGGCTCGCATTCAGCTCACCTCCAACTCGCCTACGACTCGCCTACGACTCGCCTTTGACTTGCCTCCAACTCGCCTACGACTCCCCTTCGATTTTCCTCTGGCTCGCACAGAAAACTTTAGGCGTATTTAGAACCACCTCCTTTCCGCAATTGTAGCGCAATATGCTAATGACAACACTATGGAATTAAAAAATTATTTAAACATTTCGACAGAAGATTATTTTTGAAATTTAACATTTTTCGACCCTTTAAATTACTGAAATACAAATATTCTGACTTTAACATTAATAAAACGATTTTAAATATTGCCGACATTGAAAATTGCTAAGGAGATTTCGCTTTTTTTAATTAGAACATTAATAATTTCAAAATTTTATAAAAAAACACTTAGTTAAATAATTGCCTGCGATTTTTTTAATTACACACAAATAGAAAAAAATTTATTTTAGCCAAGATTCAAAAAAGATCATGAATGTGTAAATAATCAATTTCCTAAAGTTAAAATCTTTTGGCCAATTTTGCATTTGGAAATATTTTCTGCCGAAATTTTTTGTTTATGTTAATTCCATATTGTCTTTACAATTATTTTTTAGCAAATCTTATACAGCGTTTTCAAAGTTAACAAAATAATTGTTTATACAATTTATTGTTTTTTATGACAATATTCTCTCAGTATGATTCTGAATATTTGCTTCGTTTTTAAGACATTCTGTTCCCAATATTAAACTTCGAGTACATTATTCAATGTTAATAAACCTAATTGTTTCAATTATTTATTATTGTTTAAACAAAATTTTTGGTAAATACTATAAACTTGCGGTTTTTTCTGAAATTTCAGCCTTTCAGCAACATCTCAGATAAAGCGAGATTAAAACTAGTGCAAGTTACAAATTATTTGTTTTAGCACTTTCATATTGTTTATAACTATCTTCTCTTAGAATTACGCTGAAATGTTGTGAATTATTTTAAAATATCAAACTTTTCTTTTCAGTTATAGTTAGGTTATTATTGATTACTATTAAAATAGGAGTTATTTAAACATTTAAAATTTGTTTATAACTATCTGTTTTCAATGAAGTACGAGAAAATTGCAGTTTTTTTAGTAATTTTTAACTTTTTCGCAAATTTTTAAAGAAATGATTACAAAAATTTAAAAAATTATTTGTTTAAACAATTTGTTACTGTAAATCACTGTTTTTGCTTAGAACAATCCTAGAAACTTGTGGTTTTTTTTCTAAAATTTCTGACTTTTTTTGACTTTTCAGTAATGGTAAGATAATAATCAAAGTAAGTTAACAAATTGTTTTATCAATTGATTATTATTTATAACAATATTCTCTTGAAGTGATGCTGGAAAGTAACGGTTTTTCCAAAAAATTTTAACTTTTTCCAACTTTTAACCTGCAGTAAGGTTAAAATTGATTAAAATCAACCAAATTCATTTTTTTTTTATAATTAATTATTGCATATAACTATCTATTTTTAAAATTGCGCTATAAGTTGTGTTTTTTTCTAAAATATTTAACGTTTGTTCATCTTTTAACTTGTATTTATGTAATAAATAATCAAAGTTCACAAAAATAATTGTCCTCTTAAATATCTAAATTTTTCATAAAATTATCAACAAAGTATTTTTCAATATAATTTGTTATTGTTTATAATTATCTTCTCTTAGAATAGAAGTAAAAAATCGCAATTTTTTTTAAAATGTAAGGCCTTTTTTAACTTTATACTTATATCAGGGTAACAATTATTTAAAGTTAACAAAACTCATTGCTAAACCAATTTATTTATTCAAAGCAATATTCTCTTTAAATAATTCTGAAATTTCGCTAGAATTTTCCTCCTTAAAATTGAGAAAATGTACTAATACAAACAAGAATTTTAAGATTGTAATGAATTTGTGGTAATGTTAGTGCCCAACGAACACCACTGCTACTATTTCTCTTCATTAATCTTCTTTCCACCCCTTTCACGAACCTGTCTTGTAATCGCAGTCTGTAATTGTCAGTTAAGTTTAAATAGCTCTCTTCGACTGAATCTACTCCTGACTAGTCTTTAAATTCCTATAACAAAATTTATAAGTGAAAACTTAAAAAATAAAGAAAGCACCCTTTAAAGAAAGAAGACAAAATTCTGTAATGCTGAATGATATAACAGATTCATCGTAACGGAAATTATTTAATTTTCTGTTATTAGATTTTTATCATAATGAGAGAGTATTGGTTTTATATGAAAACTGACTATCGTGGATTTCTTAAAATCTCCATAACTCTTGAAAAACTATTCGAATTAAATTTTGTTTCGACACACCGTTTGAGGGTCCAAAAAAGGCAATTTTGTTAACCAGACATTTTTAAGACTATTTTTTACAAGATATCAAAATTCTATGTACGGCTATTTGTAGAACTCGGAAACTTGAGCGATTAATAGTTCTGACTTTTTTCGTTGAAAAGAAAATTGTTAGAGTTGTAGCAATTTCAAAATCCTAAAAAACAAAGTAAGCTGAACGTTTTAAGCCAAACAACGCACGATATGGAAAAAGACGAGAAAAGAAAAACTTTGCTTTTTAAAAACCCTGCAATATTATCATAGAAACTTTTTGATTTTTTTTCAATCGAAATTTAGAATTTTTGTATCACAAAAAATAACTAAAAATCAAAAATGTCATTTTGCAGTTAAACTATGCAAGATGCGAAAAAAATATGAATAATAAAAATTGTGCACCCAAAAAAGGTAAAAAAAATTGATTTACATTTATTCAATTATCTTGTCTATAGGACGCGTAGTTTTTGTCCTATTTGATAGAAAATAACAATAAAAATAAAACATTAAATTTTAAGGCAAACAACACAAGCTACGAAATAATAAATAGACAAGAGTTGTTCGAATAAAAAAGAGCTACAAATTTATTGATTGCCGTAATTGGCAGAATATCTACTTTTGGTTTGATTATAAAAAATACCATAAAAAATAAAAAAAATTAAGTTTTTTGTAAAACAACGCAAGATGCGAAAAAAAATTAAGAAACAAAGGTTGTTTACTCTAAAAAGATCTATAAATTTGTTATGATTTTCAAGAACGCGTAGTTGCTGTTTTAATCATAAAAAAGAAAATTAAAAATGAAAAAAATATGGCAAAACGACACGAGGTACGATAAACGAAAATAAGCATGTTAATTCAAACAACGCACAATATGATAGAGGTAAAGTGAATAAAAACGTTGATTTTTGGAAACACGACAAGATTAGCATAACAAACTTTTTAATTTTCTTAAAAAATCATTAATTTTAATTTTAATATCACAAAAAATAAATAAAAACGAAAAAATTAATTATGCGGTCAAACAATGCAAGATGCAAAAAAAATTAAAGAAAAAATCGTGCACCAAAAAAGGTCTACAAATTTGTTTTCGATTACTTTTTGATAAAACGCGTAGTTTTTGTTTTATTAGTTAAAAGACAAAATTATAATTGAATAACTCAAATTTTCGGACAAGCGACAGAAGCTACGAAAAAAAAATGGACAAGAGTTGTTCACCCAAAAAAAACTACAAAATTGTCAATTATCGATTTTTGATAGGATGCTTAGTTTTTGTTTTAATTATAAAAAAAACATAAAAATTTTGTTTAAAAATTAAATTTTTTGTAAAAAGAACGCAAGATACGAAAAAAGAAAAAAGATTTTTTCCCTAAAAATACCTATGAATTTCTTATTTGTTATTTTTTTATGGAACGCACAGTTTTTGCTTTAATCATAAAAAATAAAAAATAGATGCAAAAAATGACACCAAATACGAAATGAACATTTTTAGGCAAACAACGCGAGATATAAAAAAGTCAAGCAGAGAAAAAAGTTGCTTTTTGAAAACTCTACAGGATCATTTTAACAACTTTTTAAATTTTCTTGAAAAATCGAAATTTTTGCACAAACGACACAAGCTATAAAAAAATATGGTAAGAAAAGTTGTTAGACTAAAAAAGAGCTGTAAATTTATTAAAAATTATTTCCAAATAAAATGCGTAGGTTTTGTTTTATTTGTAAAAAAAAAACATTATAAATAAAAAAATATAGATTCTGGACCAACAACACAACCTACGAAAAATTACATTAACAAGAGTTATTCGCCAAAAAAAGAGCTACAGAAGTTTTATATCAACGTTTTTGGATAGGATACGTAGTTTTTGTTTTAATTATAAAAAATAACACAGGAAATAAAAGAAGTTAGATTTTTAGAAAAAGAACGCAAAATAGGAAAAAAAATGTAGACACAAGTTTTTCACCTTAAAAATATCTACAAATTTGTTATAAATTATTTCTTTAAAAGGGCACAATGTTTTTGTTTCAATCATAAAAAATAAAATTAGTAATCCAAAAAAATATGGAAAAACGACATAATGTACAAAAATGCACATTTTTAGCCAAACAACGCACGATATGGAAAAAGTCATGTTGAGAAAAACGTTGCTTTCCTAAAACCCTTAAAAATTATAGTGACGACTTTCTCAAATTGCTTAAAAAATTAAAAATTAAAATCCTAATCGTCCAAAAAATAATGAAAAAAACAAAACTTTCATTTTTCGTTTAAGCTATGCAAGATGCGAAAAAAGATAATCTAATGACAATTGTGCACATAAAAAAGTTCTACAAATTTGTTGCAAGTAACTTTTCGAAAGGAAACGTAGTTTTTGTCTTATTTGTAAATAACGTAATTGAAAAATTTTTCAAAAATGAAATTTTCAGACAAACGACACAAGATACAAAAAAAAAATGTGACAAAAGTTGTTCAACAAAAAAGAAGCTATAAATTTATTCCACATTATTTTTTTAAGAATGCATGGGTTTTGTTTTATTTGTAAAAAACAAAATTATAAATAAACAAATTTAATTGCCGCTCAAACAACACAAGCTACAAGAAAATACATAGACGAGAGTTGTTTACCTAAAAAAGAGTTACACATTTTTTTGTCATCGTTTTTTGATAGAATATGCAGTTTTTGTTTTATTTATAAAAAATAAAATAAAAAATAAAAGAAACCAAATTTTTGAAAAAGAACGCAAAATGCAAAAAAAAAATAATAGACAAAAGCTTTTCACCTCAAAAAGCTAAAGAAGCTTTGAAAAAAGGGAATTCACAAGCAGAAAATTACATTTCTGGATACTTTGGAACTTCAATTTTAAAATGTTTTTCTGAAAAATAGTTACAATATTTGTCAAAAAAACTGTAAACATTTGAATAAAAAGGAGGAACATACTTTTAGTTAAATTTTAAGTTGAAAAAAAACTTTTTCTGATTTCACAGTTAATACTGTTTTCAAATAAGCTTAATGTAAAAAATATTGACATAATAATTTTAATGAATTTCATGATAAATAATTAAGATGGAACTTTTTTTATGAATGAATATCATTTCCTTAATCAGTATAATTCAGTGAAAAATTCATGTGCATGGTATGGGTTTTCAAGGTTAACGTAATTATATTATATATATTTTAATTATAGTATATAATTTATTATTTGTCTGATAATATCAGATTTAGCTAATATTTCATTTTATAGATTTGAGAGAAAGCTATTTAGAAATTCAGAATTTATATCTTGAAACAAAAAAAGGAAGTTTGAAAGCGGTTAATATCTTCTGTTCAGTTTTTGGGTTTGTAAATTAAAACGAAATGCCCTATTGTCAAAAAAATTATAGCAAGTTTTGTGTATGTTTAATTTTCACTCGTAAGCTATAATAAATAATTAGAAATTGAAAGAAAATTTCACTATTAAGAATTTTTTGAAAATGTGCTTAATACATTTTTTTATCAAGTTATATAAACACATTTCGAAAAAACCAAAAAAAGTATTTTATTACAAACAAAATATAAGCACTTTTTTTTGGTCAAAGCTGAGAAAATCCAACTTTTATCACGTTTTCAAAGAATTCTCATCTCGACAAAAAATGTGCTTTTTAACTTTAAAACCGAACAGAAGATATTGACCGATATAAATCTTTTTAAACTTTTTCTGGATGCCACCAAAAAAAAATGATTTAAAATTGTTTACTAAATTATTGTTTGCACAATTTATTATTTTTCATAAAAATAATAAATGAAAAAAAAGAAAATATAAAAAACTATTATCATTTGTGTAATTAGAAGGTTCTATATGATATTTTGGTCAGAGGGTAGTAGCATCGATTCTTAATTTATAAACCATCATGTGTCCTGCTACATCATAAACAAGAGATACGTATATGTATTCATGGACACAACATATCCTGAGGTCGTTAACGGTCTGCTGAACGCTTGAGGGTAGCGAGAGTATATTTGCATTATTGATTCTGATTGACTTCGGGGTTACGTACACATATTTTATTTTTGTTTCAAAGTTTTGATTTTAAATTGAAAGTTCTTATTTACTTTGTATGAAGTAACCAAAGTCGTCTGTTTGCATGGTCAAAAACATATTACGGATTTTCTAATAATATTATATACCAATTAAAATAGTAAAATAATATAATTGAAATAGGTGGGCTCAGAAAAGGGCGTTTTCCAAGAATATTGTCGTAAAAAATATCAAGGGGGATGTTTCATGGGCTTGGTCATAGAATATGGGCGTGGCCGGTATAAATAAGAAAGAGCATAATATTGGGTGAATAATGTCTTCGATTGGTGTGTCTAAGAGCAGTATGCGTTTCCAAAAGAGTGGGCGTGGTCATCAAAGTGGGTGTGGCTAAGTGCTGTGTTCAGTGAAAATGGGCGTTTTCAATTGTTTAATTTTTGAAAAAGGGGCGCCGAGATATTCACGTAGTAGTGACAGATGCAACACAACGTTTTTTAAAGACGTAAAGAGCTTCCTCTAAAAAAAGGCGTGTCCGTGGAATATAGGCGTTAAAAAATAGCAAAAGGCGTGCATAGTTTTTATGGTCATATACAGTGGCTGATTGACATATTGAATTAATATAGGCGTGATTATTAGTTATGCAATTTTTAAAAAGAGCGACGAAGACATATTTTCATTGTGAAGACAGATTCCTGGAATCTTTTTTAAAATGTAATTTCCGAAGATCCTAGCGTTTCTCGAAGATAAAAAAATATTTAAAATGTGATGTCTTCGTATCAAAAAAAAATCAACTGTCAACCGTAACGAAATTTTTTGTAAGATTAGTGCCTTTTTCAGCTTTTTTAGGGCTAAGGTCACGAGAAATTCTCTACTACTAGTCCTAGCGCTAGACTTCACAAGTTATTTTTCCGGAAAATTTCGTAGCACTAGCTAGTGCCTAAAAATAAAGTATATTTACAAATAAAAAATTCTAAAATTTTCGCATTAAAAATTTTTTTTCTAATTTTAATAATAGCAATATGTTATGTAAATTTTACCTAATAGCAGAAAATTCCACAACTAGATAATAATGTTCTTGTTATAAAACAATTTAATATACATTCTAACACACACCTTATACATGAGTAACCTGTAATTAGATGGTGACTACACTCATTTTCGTATTCATTGTTCAGTATAAATTATGCTGTTTTGACAACCAATGGTTTCCTCTAATTGTATATTAAATTTAATAATAACAATTAAATTATTGGTGGAATTCATTATTTATGCTTTTTTGTACCGATTGGACTATTTTCTTGAATATTTAACTTTTTATTATTGAAAATTTATCTTTTTTACTAGTAATTTCACTATATAATTTTTGGTGAAAAATTGTTCCTAGTATTAAATTTTATGATTGATTTAAAATCAAAAACAGGCCAAACAATTTTTCTTCACGACTTCCAAAATTCTAATTTTGATTGCATAAAAAATAACGAAAAATCAAAAATTCCGTTTTGGGTCCCAAAAAATATATACAAAATTTTTATAAATCACTTGTTGATTTAACGCGTAGTTTTTGTTTAATTTGTTAAAAAAAACATTGAAAATAAAAAAATTAAATTTTTGGTCAAACGACACAAGCGACAAGAAGACAACAATTGAATATAAGTTGGCGATCCAAAAAGGGGTTAAAAATTTGTTTTTAATCATTTTTTTCTAGAATACGTAGTTTTTGTTTTGATTGTGTAGGATCATATAAAATATGTATAATTTTAATTTTTTGGAAAAACGACGCAAGGTACACACAGAAAAAAAATATTAAACAAAATTTGTACCCCCAAAAAAGATCTATAAGTTTCTTGTTGATCATTTTTTTATGGAAAGCGTAGTTTTTCTCTTAATCGTAAAAAAATTACAAATTAAAAACAATTTTCTTATTCGAAAAAACGTATATAAAGTATTGACAAATGTTGTTCACCAAAAAATGATTTACAAATTTGTTATCAATTATTTTAAGATAGGACTATTAAAAGTTCTTCTAACAGTAAAAAATGAGATAAAAAATTTAAAAATTAAATTTGTGAAAAAACAACACAGAAGACAAAAAAATGAAAAGGCAAAAATTGTTTCCACAAAAAAGATCGACGAGTTTGTTATAAACTTTTGTTACAGAAATACCTTTGAAATAATAAATTAAGTTTTTGGGAAAAAGACACAAGTTGGAAACATATTTTATTTAACAAAATTTTTTGCTTAAATTGTAGCTACAAATTTTCTTTGAATCATTTTACGTTAGGATGTGTTTTTATAGTTTATATCGTAAAAAATAACATTGAAAATTAACAATTGAAATTTATGGAGAAACGACAGAAGTTGCAATAAAATGTTTAATAACATCAAAGTTTTTATAAAATGCGCACTTTTTTATTATAAAAAACAAGACAATAAAAATACGTCTGTTCTGATACCAATGCATGTTAAGAATTGTAATAATATACATTTATTGAAATTATATACATTTTTAGGGTAGCTGAAAATAAAAGTTAATGCAAAATAAGGAGCAAATAATTAAGTATTTATTGTAAATAAAATTTGTACTTTATTTTGCAATATCCAAATAAGCAATGCTAGGCCGTAGTAAATAAATAAATGTAACATAAATTTTATATAATAGTGCGCGAGTTAAATACGTTAACGAGCGCGAAGCGCGAGAACCAACATACGCGCCCCCTAGGCGCGCTCAAACTTGAGTTTGAAAATTCATCTGTTTTGTGTGAGGATTTAAATTTTGGAAAAAAATTTCTTTATTGAAAATTAATTTTTTTGTAACTGAAAATTCATCTATAAAATTTTTGTTTGAAAAAAATATTTTTTTAAAATTAGGAGCTAATCTTTTTTAATTTAAATTCAGCTATTTGTTTTCAGATTCCAACAAAAACTTATAGTAGAAAATTAGTTGTCTTGATTGTTAATTTATTCTTTTGTTGCAAATTTAACTATTGGATTCAAAATGATATTATGCGGTTATAAATTTTTCTCGAATGGTTAAGTATTCAACTATTTTGTTTGAAATACTTTTTTTTAATTTCATTAATTTAACTTGTGATTTATCTATGGCAGAGTCTATAAGTCCAGACAGCTCGTACGTTTATGTATGTTTATAACATTGGTGAGTCTAAAAGGACAAACTTAACAAGGGGAAGGGGGAGCTGGAAAAGGGAAAGTGAAACTGGAAAAAGGAAGGGGGCGTGGCTTGTGTCCGGACGTATAGACGCTACCTTTATTTATTCTATTTTCTGTTAAATATTTGTCTTTTTGATAGATAATGCATCTTCTTGGTAAAAATTTATCTTTTTGCGTAAAAATTGATCAATTGAGATGAAATTTTTCTATTTTTTATAAAAAAAATATGTGTTAGGTTAAATTCTAGCTCTGTTATTTTTTGATTTTAGTTCAAAATTGAATCGCTAATGAACATACAGAAGAGCATGGGATAAGGTCAAGTATTCACCTAATCAATGTGCCCAAGGATTGTAGGCGTCGCCGAAGGACATGGGTGTGGCCACAGAAGGCGGGGGTCGCTACGAGTAATAATCGAATAAAATGGGCGTGGCTATTTTTTTAAATCTTTGAATAGCGGAAAATAGGTATTTTATATTACAGATGGATGTATCTGAACTATTTTTTTTAAACCTAGAGCTCAATGTTACGGATTCAAATTACATTTTAGGGCTTGGTAGCCCTTGAAAAACATCATTTCAGTTTCAATATGGTATCAGTCCATTGTAATTTTTTTCTTGGAGGAGAATCGATAGAAGGAAAAGTAGGGTGGAAAAAGGGAGTGGAAGAGTGTGGGAGGAAGGAAGAAACGGATGTGGAAGAAAGCAAAGCAACAGAAAGTGACAAGTTGGACGAAAGAAAAAGTAAGATGTGGAGAATTGAGTAAAAAATAAGTGGGGAAGTGATGTAGAGTTAAAGAGGGTGAAACTGGAAAAGGGAAGGGGGCGTAGCTTGTGTCTGGACGTATAGATACTACCTTTATCTATTTTGTTTTTTGTTGAAAATTTGTTCTTTGTAGTAGACAATGCATCTTTTTGGTAAAAATTTATCTTCTTGCGTGAAAATCTATCATTTTGAATGACATTTGTTTATTTTCAAACTAGAAAATCTATGTTGGGTTAAATATTGGATCTTGTGTTGTTTTATTTAGGTTCAAAATTGAATTGCTAGTAAACATTCAAAAAAGCAGGGGATAAGGTCAAGTATTCAGCTAATCAATGTGTCCAAGGGCAGTAGGCGTTGCTGAAGGACATGGGTGTGTCCACAAAAGGCGGGTGTCGCTACGAGTAATAATCGAATAAAATAGGCGTGGCTATTTTTTTAAATATTAAAATAGCGGAAAATAGGTATGTTTATATCAAAGGTGGATGTATCTGAACTATTTTTTTAAAACCTAGAGCTCAATGTTACGGATTTACATTACTTTTTAGGGCTTGGTAGCCCTTGAAAAACATCATTTCAGTTTCAATACGGTGTCAGTCTATTGTAATTTTTTCTGGGAGGAGAATCGATAGAAGGAAAAGTAGGGTGGAGAAAGGGAGTGGAAGAGTGTGGAAGGAGGGAAGAAAACGGATGTGAAAGAAGGAAAAGCAACGGAAAGTTAAGAGTTGGAGGAAAGTAAAAGTAAGATATGAAGGATTTAGTAGAAAATGAGTGGTGAAGTGATGTAAAGTTAGTGAAGGGGCAAAAAATAAAGGAAGTGTATGCACTGAAAGAAAGGTGAGAAAGGTGAGAACTAGTGAGACAAAAGGGGGATTAGTGGAGAAGAATGGAGGGAAAGTAAGGTCGGGAGTGGTGAGAAATGAAGGATGGTAAAAAGTGTAAGGCAAGCAGATCGGAGAGGTGACAGCATGATAATATAGGATTAGACAGCATAAGGTCGTGTAGAAAAAGGCAAGTTTGGATAATAGAGGAAAGACAAAAGATGTCATAGGGGCATAGTGGAGATTTGAATGACTTAATTAACGTCTCAATAGGCTACAAAACCTTTTCTTCTGCCTGTTACTAACTTTGACTATTCTTTTATCTTTTAATCCATCATTTATATGATAAAAGAAGATAAAATTTATTAATTTATTATTTTTGTATAAATAAAAACCTATTTTTAGGTTTAGATAAGGTCCAGGGCTGTTATCAATTTGCAGATCGGAGGGTGTCTAAGGAATATAGGCGTCAAAAGATGAGGGGTATATATGATGGGCGTTGTCATAGAAAGTTAACGTGGCTAATGGAAATATAGAAACACAATGGCCTTGGTAAAAACTGCCTCAGTTGATGTGACCAAGGACAGTAGGCGTTGCTAATATGCATGGGCGTGGTAATGGTAGGTGTGTTTGGCAATAGTAGGTGGGTGTGGCTGAGTGTTATATTAAAATAAAGGTAGTGTCTGTTCGCCCAGACACAAGCAACGACCCTTCCCTTTTTAAACTCTCCCTTTCGCTTACTAGGTTCGTACGTTTAGAATCAACCGTGTTATAAACGATAGGTAAACGTACGGACTGTCTGGATGTTTTGATTGTGCCTAAAATTAACTAAGCGTGGTCGGTTATTCAATTCTTGTAGCACAAACGGATGTATCTCAACATTTCAAGAAAATTTATCATATCCTAAAGGTTGCCTTGCTGTGCTTCTCAACTTATCAATGTTAATTTTTAGGGTTATGTAGCCCTGAGAATAAATACTTACTGTTTCGCTTATGTTTCCGCCCGTCATAATTTTCTCCTTAGAGGGGAATTAAGAGGCTGAGAAGCAGGGCGAAGACGGGAATTACGAAAAGGGAAGTAGGAAATTGAGGTGGATGTATGAAAGATGCGGAAAGAAACGTAAGGTTGGGGAAAGGAGTGGAAGGATGAGAAGTAGGAGTTAGGAGAAGTGAAAATATAAAGAAAGGAAGAGAATTGGTGATAAATTAGTGGAAGCAGATTATGGGATTAGACAGGCAGTAGGATTTAAAGAAAAAGGGAGAGTAGGGTAATTAGGGAAGAGAGATGGGGCTAGAATGGAGAAAGATAACATAGGATCTAATAGGATCTAATAGAATCAGATAGGAAGAAATAAGATAGGCAGTATGGACAAGGCGGAAATTTGACTAAATTAATCTTTGACGCCTTAATGGGCAACAAGGCGCTTTTTCAGGCATATGGCGTCTACTTGAACTAATTTCTTTCATCATATAACCCATTATCTCTATGATGCAAAAAGAAATATTTATTGCCTTATTATTTTGGTATAAATTACCTATTTTCAGGGTCAGATGAGGCACGTTTATACGAGCGTTGATATTATACTCGTATTGATGCAGGAAACGTTTGGTCTAGATGAGGATTTTAATGCCTCAAGCGGGCATTATCTTGACGATCAGATATCTCCTAAAATGGCTTTGAAATCCGAATTTGTATGGGACAGCTTTGGCATTGTGCAACCCCCTAATATTGCTCTAGATGTGCGTGTTTCTTGTGCCAATCTGTACTGCAAGTGTTGAGCAGCTCAGCATGAGAGGAGGAAACCCCATTTGTCCAGGCAAATTGCTTTGTTACAAGCTCTCGATTCACCAATACTGCTGGAATACGTGAGAATGGACTTTAACCAATTCTATTTTCAAAGAACCAAAATTGGCTCTATTTGCACTCGATCGCTCTTTAAAGTCAGTTTCGTGGATAAAACAATTTTTTTTGGAGATGGTTATTAATTTTTTTTCAGAAATCGGACTCATGCGACTATTAAAACTGTTTAATACTATTTTTATTACAGACGCAACTATTTTGCTACTGTTTTAAAAAAATAACAATAGACTACAATATTTTTTAATTGCTTACTAATGCAACTATTTTTCGCTTTTCCTTTAAACATACCTTCAAAAAAGATTTTGAAAAATTGTAAAGAGCTTGAAAGGATTTTAACTAATTTAAAAGATTTGGAAGGATTTCATACGGTTTTAAAACTTTTAGAGTATTTAAAAAGATACTACGGAATTTTAGGCATTCCTTTTGTGGAACTATTTAAAATTCTTTTTGCTCAAGATCAAAGTTTCAAAAGGTGTTGACAAATTATCATCAAGAAATTTTCGAGGCTAAAAAATGCCACCTTTCTTGATATTTAAGTTTTTTTGGAAAAAAATTCGTGGTCTCAATATTTTTTTATAAAAGTGATGCTTCGGAAAAATATTAATGAATGATAATTGTTTAAACAATTATATTTGATGACTCGAAACAAATATTAACTTAAGCTAATTAAAAATTTGTCAAAAAGTGAAATGTTTTTTTAATAACCACTAATTTTTACAATTATCCCAAGAGAACATTGTTATCAGTAAATGTTTTAACATTCTAATAATAATTAATTAGGTTACATTAAATTAATTATTGACGTTCTCTGAGTGAAAAGTTATTAGCAAGTTTAAATATTAAAGAAAACTGCGATTTTTTAACTCTTTTCTAAGAGAAATATTCTATAATTAAAAATTAATGCTTAACATTGAAAAATTCCATATTTCATATTATAAAAAATGGGGAAAAAGTTCAATTTGACCTTAATATTCAGCAAAATGTTACAAATATCCTGTCCCAATTTAGAAAAAAATGAAATTTTCTTTCTTTGAAGTCAATAGAAATGTTGAAAATATTATATATCTCTATTCCAATCTAGAAAATAAATTAAAAAGTATAATTTCATCTTTTCATTTAGAACAAAATTTAAATGATGCCTAAAGCTTTTTCTTTGCAATTAAATAAAAATGTTAAAAATAAAAAATTTCTATCTTCGAACAACGGAAAAATTAAAAAAAGAATTCCTGCTTTTCATCTCATGCGAAATTTCTACGAAAAAAATGTGATCCGCTTCAACGTGATAAAATTATTGATCAGAACGTTTAAAATAAAGAAAACCCTCTCTGAATTTACAATAAAACTAAATTTTTGAAATTGCCCCCCTTACAATTGTATAAAAATGTTAAAAATAAGAAATTTCCTTTTTTTAATTGAGAAAACAGCTGAAAATAAAAAAATCCTTCACTTTCATCATAATAACAATGCTAAAAATAAGGAGCGTATCCACTTTAATTCTATAGAATATTAATAAAAATGTTTAGAATAAAAAATAATTCTTTACAAATTAAGAGAAAATATATAAAAACCAAGATGTCCTTTTTTCTAACTCATTAAAGATAAATATTTTTTAACACGTTTAAGAGCTTCTAACTTTAATTTTACATTATTAAACACCTTAGACATTTGAAGATTTGAAATTCAGAGAATTCACAGAATTCAAGAAATTTTGAGAATATACAGAATTCAAGGATTTCGGATAATTTAGAAAATTTACAGAATTCAAGGATTTTGGAGAATTCGGAGAATGCATGGAATTCACGGAATTCAAGGAATTCAAAGAATTCAAGGAAATTAGAGAATTCAAGGAATTCAGAGAATTCACAGGAATGCAGAAAATCAAAAAACTCCAAAGGATTCACAGAATTCGAGGATTTCAGAGAACTCAAATAATTAAAAGAATTCAAGAAATTTAGATAATTCAATGAATTATCTAAATTTCAGAATTCAAGAAATTCGGAAAATTCGGAGGATTCACAGAATTTAAGAACTTCGGAGGATTCTGAGAATGCAAGTAATGCACAAAATTCAAGGAATTCCCAGCATTTAAAGAATTCACAGAATTCAAAAAATTTACAGAATTCAAGGATTTCACATGATTAAAAGAATTTACAGAATTAAAAGAATTCACAGAATCGAAAGAATTCAGAGAATTCAAGAAATTCTAAGAATTTACAGAATTTAAGGATTTCGGATATTTTGGAAAATTTACGAAATTCAAGGATTTCGAAAAATCCGGTGAATGCAATGAATTTACGGAATTCAAGAAATTCAAAAAACTCAAGGAAATTAGAGACTTCAAGGAATTTAGAGAATTTAAAGGAATGCAAGAAATTGAAAAAATCCAAGGGATTCACAGAATTCGAGGAATTCAGAGAACTCAAGTAATTAAAAGAAATAAGAAATTCAGAAAATTCAATGAATTATCTAAATTTCAGAATCCAAGGAATTAGGAAAATTCGGAAAATCCACAGGATTCAAGAAATTTAGAGAATTCAAAAAAATTCAGGAAACTCAACTATTTCATAGAACTCAAGTAATTCAGAGAACACAAGAAATTCACAAAATGGAGGGAATTTGAGGAATTCAAACATGAAACAAATTTAGAGAATTCAGGGAATTCAAATAATTCAGAGAACTCAAGGAATTGACAGAAGTCAAAGAATTTACAGGATTCAAGAACTTTAAAGAATTTATTCAATTCAAAGAATTGAAGGAATTTAGAGTGCCCAAGTAATTCAGAGAACACAAGGAATTCAGGGAATTTAAGGAATTCAGAAGAGTCAGGGAATTTAGGTAATTCAAATAATCCAAAGAAATCGGTAAATTCAGACAATTCTAAGAATTCAAGAAATTTAAAAATTTCGAGAAATTCAGAAAATTCAAAGAATTTAGAGAATTCAAGGCGTTCCGTGAGTTCTAGGAATTCAAGGAATTCAACTAATTCCAAAAATTTAGGCAATGCATAGAATTTAAAGAATTCGAGGAAATAAGAGAATTAAAAAAACTCAAAGAATTTAAGAAATTCAAAGAATTCAAGGAATTTTAGAAATTCAGGGAATTCAAGAAATTCAGGTATTTCAAAAAATGCAGGTAATTCATGAAATTCATGAAATCCATAGAATTCTGCTAATAACTAGAATTCTGGGAATGCATAGAATTTTAAAAATTTATAGAATTCAGGGAACTCAAGGTGTTTTGAGAATCAAAGGATTTCTGAAAATTCAAAGAATTCAGATAATTTAAGTAATGATGAAAATTTCAGGAATTGAAAGCATTCTGTAAATTCTTAGGATTCTGAATCCCTTGTACTCATAAAATTTTTCGAATGACTAAAATTCTTTTAATTCCTTAGATTCTCCTAATACCCTTGAATCTCAAAATGTTAAAAATTGAATAATGCCCTGAATTCTCTGAATTCTATGAATTTTTTAATTTCCTTGCATTCCTTGATTTCCATAAATTCCTTACATTACTGGAATTCGGTGAATTTCTTGCATTCTCTAAGTTTATTAAATTCTCTTCATTTCCTGGGATTCTCTAAATTTCCTCAATTTAGAATAGGAAAATGTTAATTTTTAAGAATGTTAAAATAGTTCTGCAAGTTACCTTTGCAGTGATGCGTACAGTATTGATATTCGGAACCAATTACGAATTCCGTGTGAAAAAATTGCTTAAAACTGGGACAATTAATGTGAAGTGACCAAAAAAAAATATTTATTTGATTTTTTTTTTGACTGATTAATGATATAAAAAAATTCTTAAAAGGGTCACCTCAAGATATATCTAATTTATAAGATATGAAATAAAAAAAGCATCACGCACTCTAAAAAAGCATCAGAATAATTATTAGTTGCACTCTTAACCAAAATTGTCATTGATACAGTAATCAGTTTTTACTCAGTAAGGCGTAGCTTTTGCTTTATTTTGAAAAACGTCATTTAAAATAACAAAATTTAATTTTAATAATTGATTTTTCTAGGATATGTAGTTTTGTTTTAATTTTGAAAAATAACATTAAAAATAAAAAAATAAAATTTATAGAGAGACAACGCCAAATACGAAATAAAATTACAAATTAAATTTCTGGACAAACAACACAAGCTATTGAAAAAGATAAATTAACAAAAATTGTACACCTATAGAAAAAATAAGAATTGCTTATTAATCACATTTTGATAGGACGCGTAGATTTGTTTTAATCGTAAAAAATAACATCAAAAATAAAAAAAAATTTAAAAAAATGACACAAGGTGCGGAAAAAATCAATAGACAAATGCTGTTCACCCAAATAAAGATAAAAAATTTTGTAATAATTACTTTCTTGAAGATGCTTGGCTTCTGTTTCATTCGTAAAAAAACAATATTACAACTAAAACATAAAAAAATTTTAGAAAAACGACACAAGCCACGAAAACAGATAAATAGACAAAATTTTTACACCTAAAAAAAATCCAAAATTTTTGTGGTAATCACTTTTTCATAACAGGCGTAGCTTTTGTTTTAATCGTGAAAAAAAAATATTAAAATTTGTTCGCAATTTATGGAAAAGCAACACAAGGTAAGAAAAACAAATAATAGAAGGAAGTTGTTCAACCACATCAGATATACAAATTTTTTAATAATTTTTTTTTTTTTGAAATCCATATTTTTTTTCAAATGTTAACGTTTGACAGTTCAGGTGAACTTAAAGTGCTATTATCAAGCATGAATTCTTCGTTTAAAAAAAAAGATAATTTCGATTTAAACTAAAAAGGCTTCAGGGCAGACATCTAGAAATTTATGGAAAATTAATGCTAATTTAGCTGCATGCAAAAAAGTAATTTTTTTTTTCGTTTAAAACAATTTTTGCATTTAGTAGGAATTTTCGTGATTAGCTTGAATTTTTTATTCTTACTTGATACCCGAACTACTACTCAAAGACAATTATTTACACAGTTTTTGTACATACGAGTATATGTAAAATTTTTAAATAAAATTTCACTGCTAAAACTTTTTTTTCTTTTTTTAAAAATATCAGTGAGTTTTAGTTACTAAAGGAAAAAAAGAAACTACATGTCCTGACGCTACTAACGAATAATCGATAGAAGCTCTGGCATGATTCAATGTACTATGCACAATGTTCTATGCACCTAAATTAGAGAATTTGCAATATAATAGATAGTTTTCAACAATAATGAATAAATAACAAACGCTAGCATTATTTAAATTTAAGTTGCTCATTATTGTGACGTTGCATTTTTATTGCAGGTCACAAGTTTGTAAGTTCCAGAAGTTTATTAATTTGATACATTTGATTATATTGACGTCAAATTTCAGTTTAACTTTTAGTTATCAGCATCCGAAGGCCACACAGTTTTACCAGGTTGGGCTTATTTAGTTTATTTCCTTAATATTAAGAATTGATTTTGGCTGTTTTTTCCTTTTTATTGTATGAATTTGCTGAGATACATATTTGACTATCCGTAGAATCCTCAACCAGCCAGACCTTACAAAAAATTATCAAAATTTTGCTAAATTTTCCAAATATTTTAAATTTCCCACAAATTTCAAAGTTTCCGAAAATTCCCTAAAATTTAAAAATTCTCACAAAAATTATGCGCGCGCATAATCGCATCACTTTTATACAGTTGTGCCATGTATTACTTTCGTGCCAGCTGATACTTTTCAGGAAAGGTCCACTTTTGATTTGCTTAAGTGACAGCGGCAGTGGAACTTGAATGCGCGTATCATGAAAAATATTTTTCTATTATTAAAAATCAATATTAAAATTTCCTTACTGTTATCCTGCAGAAAATAAAAAATTATATATTTTCGTATTTAAAAGTACCCGCCAACTTCCTATTGTCTATTGAGAGAGCAGCGCCCTCAGCGTACTGCGCATGACCCGTCGCGGAAGGCCAATATTTGGGCGTCAATAATGTGCGTGAAAATTCAAAGGCTGAAAAAGTTGCGACCATTCTCGTAGTGAGCAAATCTCGTAGAGCCGTCAGCGTCACATTTGTTTTTTATTGATGTGAAAAATATTTTTGATGAGTTTAAACTGCTTTTCGATTATTTGAACATGCGTGGAGAGTGACGTGGATGAAAAAGAATATGGTGAAAAGAAAATTAAGTTTTTACCTTAAAATTTTCAACGTCAAACTTGATGCTTAAAGGGATCAAGGACAAAGACGTCACTCAACGCTCAGCTATTAATTTGCTGTCATCATGTCGTTCCTACCTCAAAGCGTGCAAAAAACTTTATTTACTGATGATGCAAAAAGTAAGGAGATGTGTGATATCGGTTTCTGAATTTACTCTAGTGTTCGAAATCAATGCAGTGACGCTGTGTCCTTAGCCCCTTGTGCTCCGAGCAATATATTGTCAATGTTCGCTGTTTTTTAAAATTAAATTATGTCTGATACACCACATTCTCCACTATTAATAATAGGTGTTTTCAGATTTTAAGCTTTTTATATAAATTTTCAGGAAGTGTAGGATCCACCTAATTTAATAATTTCTACTCTTTTATTAGAGAGATGCTGGAATGGCAGGTAGAAAAAGGACAACAAGTATAGAATATATAGGATAATCAAATAAACCCTCTCAAGATAGCTTGGTCGACTTTCCTTTGAGATCAAGTCTACTATCTAAGATGATCAAATCTACCCGCTGTGATGATCAATTTAACAGTAAAAACTCTGAGATGAAATATAGTTGCACCTAATTTCAGGTTGGTGTTCTATCTCGCTCGGAGTTAGGGGACGAAAATATCTACTACTGTTTTTGCCACAAAAATGCAAACAAAAATTGACAGCAGGTAACGTTTCGTACCCCAAGTCCGGAGGAAACGATACTTAATGTAATTAGTACCATTCACACTACCAAGACTAATTTTTGTTGCAGGTAAACGGTACCCTGAAATTAGCGTGAGATTCATACATTGTTTTTTCTATGATCAGTTCGGTTCTCTGTGATGGTGAAGTCGAACGTCCGAGGTGGTCAAGTGGACTTTCTTCGGTGATTGATTTAAACCTCTTGTTAAATGATTTTAGAGATAGTCGCTTAAGCCATCTAAAAGACCGTTCCACGGTTTCTCGGTTTTTTGGACTCTATTTTGGGTAATTTACTATAGTCCTAGTAACTAATTAGGATTTTGCATACGTGATTTGGGGAGAGCGGCTTAGATAATCATTTACCATCGTTAGGACCGAATCGTTTGATATCTGGTAACACTAAATCCAAAAGCGATTAACCCATTTGGCCACGACATGCCTAGAAGTTACATTAAGTCAAATCTGGAATTCTTTTGCTCTACTCCGAAGTGCCGTAGCAACGCCAATCAAAAAATTTTATTTTGGCCAATCAGCACTAATCTTCTTGTCAAAAAAGTCAACAATGCTTGAGATTCGGCAATTTTCATCCAGAAACTTCCGAAGCTGCTGGTGAATCCTGTTAAACTGCTAGTTAGGATTGTTTACTAAGATAATGATTAACTTTTGCAAAATTCAATTTTCTTTGGCCACATTTTCGATTTTTCAAACTTTAGTCACGGACGTGCAAGCAGAGTTTTGGACTAATTTAATGCTTTGGCTCCGTAAATCATATTTTCTCAGTGATATTAAATTTATTTTGTGATTCAAACTGTAATTGTATTTCGCTTTTTTTTTCCTTATGTTGTTCGAGACTCTTAGCCTGATGTTTTATCATTATTTGCATTGCATATTTTCATTCAGAAGATACAATACTATTTTCCTGATTGTTTTGATCCTACTGATGTCAGATTCTAATTAATTAGTTCAATAAATGGAGTTTGTTATAAAATTAGAGGATTAACTCCCATGTGTTTGATATTAAATAAGTGAACAAAGATTCCTAATTAATTTTATGCAGTCAAATTTTGATTAAATTTTGTTATTTGGTCTTTTCTCAATTAAGTCCCTATGTTACAGTCTTTCGTTTTACCGGCTATAAACTGTCTTTTGTTAAACCTCTATATTGTAACTGAGAAAATTACCTTCCACCTGTAAAACGAACATATAAAATAATATCTCGTAGCTTATTAATTCCCTTCCTTCTCTTTTTTGCATTTTTGTAATTTTTATTTATTTATTTTTTTAATTTAAAAAAAAATTAATTTTTCTTCTTTCGTATTTTTTTTAATAAATCCCAACACCATACAACCACAACAATAGAACACATACATAAGAAAAAATAAAAAAAATAAAATTTAAAAAGAACATACCAACGTCTCGATGCTCTTACAGCACCCTTATCGAGGTTAAAAATATAATACTAAGAAGGAAGAGTCACAAAGAACCAATCCTCTCTCTTTGAACCCAAAATCCAAATGATCAAAACACAAAACACATATCAAAGCAATAAACAATTCAGAAAAACAAAAGAGTGTCGAAAAAAGGTCGTCCCTTCTTATACTTGAAATCGAAGCTAAAAAATTTAATGAGGTATGCCTGGCAAGAACTCTCTTATAACAACGTCCTAATCAAACATCACCTTGTGGTCTTTTATCCTAGTATTAGGAAGTCTGCCAGTCTGTCTCACATA
>JAUELO010443076.1:0-14004 GCA_032357855.1 Amphibolips quercusostensackenii | reverse complement strand
AGTAAGTGCTTTAAAATTTCCTCGGTAGTGCAAACTGAGGAGGTGTAGAAAATTGTGTTAAGAATATAAATATTCTTAAATTCCACACACGACCGAAATGGGCACCTTTTTTTTGCCCCTAAAAATAGGGACGAAAGTAGCATATATTTTCCGTAGGCCGCATTTGCGGGGCAAAAGTAAAATAAGCGGAGCTGAAGTAAAATTTGTGGGGCGAAAGTAAAATTTACATTTTTTAAACATTTTTTTACGTGAATGTGTTTTAGGCACGGGGATTCGGCGAAAAATCGACGCGAAAAAATCGTCACGAAAAGACAGAAAAGGGGAAGGGGAGAGGTGAAAAGGGGAGAGGAGAAAAGGAAAAGGGGAAAGGCAAAAGGAAAAAGAAAAAAGGGAATGGGGAATTGGAAAGGGGAAATGGGAAAGAGGGGAAAGGGGTAAAGAGGAAAAGGAAAAAAGGGAAAGAGGCAATAGAAAATGAAAAAGGGGAAGGTGGAAATAGAAAAGGGGAAAAGAGAAATATGAAAGGTTAAAGTTTATGGGTCAACGAAAAAGGAGAAAAGAGAAAAGGGGACAAAGGCGAAAAGGGAAGGGAAAAAGCGGAAAGGAAATAGGGAAAGGGGAAATTGGGCAGAGTAAAAAAGGGAAAGGGTTGGAAGAAGGAAAGAGAAAAGGGGAAGGACAAGAGAAAAAAAAATGAGGAAAAAAATGAAAAGGGTCAAAATAAAAAAAGCAAATGGAAAGTGGAAATAGGAAAAGGCAACAGAGGAAAAGGAAAAAGGAAAAGGGGAAATGGGGAAGAAAAATAGGAAAAGGGGAAGAAAGAAAAAGAAAAGAGGGGCAAGGAAATAGAAAAATGGGAAAGAAGAAATTAATAAGAGTAAATGAGGAAGGGGAAAAAAGGGAAAAGGGACAAGAGGAAGAACAAAAAAGGGAAAAAGATATAAAGGAAAGATAGGAGAGGTTAAAGTGGAAGGGGAAGGGGAAAAGGGGATGAGTGAAAAGAGGACAAGGAAAAATGGGAAAGGAAAAGATAAAAATAGGAAAAGGGCGAAGAGCAAAGGGGGAAAACAGGAAAGGAAAATGGGTGAAGCGTAAAGCAAAAAGAGCAAATGGGAAAAGAGGGAAAGGAGTAATGGAAAAGGAGGATAGAAGAAAAGGAAAATGAAAAAAAGGAAAAGGGGAAAAGCAACGGGAAAGAAGGAAAAGAAAAACGGAAAAGGGAAGATTGGAGAGGGTAAATTTGAAAAAGTAAATGGGAAAAGAAGAATAGAGGGAAAGGGATAAAGAGAAGATGAGAAAAAAGGACAGCGGCAAAAGGAAATAGAAAAGGGGAAATGGAAACGAGGGCAAGAAGAAATATATATGGTTAAGGTGGAAGGGGAAAAAGTAAAAAGGGGACAGGGGAAAAGGGGAAAAAAGAACAGAAAAAGGGGAACACAGGGCAAAATGGAAAAGGGGATAAAAAAAGGAAAATGGAAAGAGGAAAAGGCAAAAGGCAAAGGGAAAAAGGAGAAAGGAAGTAGGGAAAAAAGAAATTAAAAAGGGGAAGAGAAAAAGAGGGATATTGGTAAAAGAAAAAAGAAGAAAGGGACAGGATGAGAGAATAGGAAGAAGGGGAAAAGGAAATGAAAAGGGGAAAATAGAAAAAGGGCAAATGAAAAAAGGGCAAATGGAAAAGGGAAATGGGGGGAAAAAGGGCAAATGAAAAAGAAGAAGGAAAATGTGAAAGGGGAAATACGGAAAAGAGGGAAAAAGGAAAAGGGGAAAATGAAAGTGAAAAAGGGAAAAGGAAATAGGGAAAAGAGAAATTAGTAAAGGAATTGGAAAAAGAAAAAGGGGGAAAGAAAAAGAGGAAATTGGGAGGGGAAATAGAGAAAAGAGGGAAAGTGAAAAAGGAAAATAGGGAAAAGGGAAAGGAAAGAGAAAAAGGGGTTAGGGGAAATTAGTTTAAGAAAATGGGAAAGGAGAAAAACCGGAAAAGGGAAAGGGGACAAAGAGAAAAGAAAAAGGAGAAAAAGGGGTAAAGGTGAAATAGGAAAGGTTCAAAGCGGAAGAGGAAAAGGGAGAAGAGGATAAGTGAAAGGTGGACAGAAGAAAAGGTGAAAAGGAAAGATAAAAAGAGGAAAAAGCAAATGGGAAACGGGTGAAATGAAAAAGGAAGAAGGGGAATGGAAAAGGGGAAGTAGGGAAAAGAGGGAAAGGGGGAAAGCAGAAATGAGAAAGGTTAAAGCGGAAGAAGAGAAGGGAGAGAGGAAAAGTGGAAAGGGAGGAAGGTAAAAAGGGGAAATGGCCTCTGAGTCAATCATAATTCGAGCTGCGAACAAAGTTATAGAAGAACGCGTTGGAACCGATTTTTAGGGCCGAAAGGTGGCTACGGTCGAGAGTCGAATAAAATACTATATGCAACACGGGACGAAAGTAGATTTTTCTCT
The DNA here is from genome assembly GCA_032357855.1 of Amphibolips quercusostensackenii. NCBI lineage: Eukaryota > Metazoa > Arthropoda > Insecta > Hymenoptera > Cynipidae > Amphibolips > Amphibolips quercusostensackenii. Next base: position 11,572 of record JAUELO010443076.1, on the reverse strand, counting down.
CGGGTAATTACTGCCCGCGGGAAAAATCTGCTCCTTGCGCCCCTTGTTACATAATTCACTATTCTTTTAAGGCCTCGTCCCAAAGGGCTAAGTTCCTCCCAGCTCCGTTTTCCGGTACCTGCAGACGGTCACCCGGCCAGCCCTACTCTCTTTTTAATTGTGAATGAGGAAAATCCCATCCGGTCATTTTATTTCGGAATTCCAATACAATACCGATACGAGACTGCACTTTTCGATATTTTTTCGGGTACGATACAAAATCAAGCGATACAAATCCGAGGCTGCAAGGTGAGTATCGTATCGGTATCGTCTCAGCATCAAAAATATCACTCAGCGGCATCACTAATTTTTTCCAAGGAGGAGAAAGAGGTTAAATGAGAAGTGGTGCTGACAAACACATGCAGAAGAGGAGAGGGGGATTAGGGGAAGTAAGGTGAAATGAGAGAAGGGGAAGAAGTTGAAGTGAAAGAAAAAAAAGGGAAGGGTAATAGGAAAAGTTAGTGATAGAGAGGTAGAAAAAAGAGGTTAATTTAGGGGTAAGGAATTATGGGGAATAATAAGAGGGATGAAAGGGGAGTGAGCGGAAATGAGGCAAGAGAATTATAAGAAATTAGTGAGGGATAGTAAAAGAATGAGAAAGAGGATGTAGAGGATAATGAAGAAAAGAAGTTGTAAATGAGACAGGAAAGTCACGGGTGATGGAGGCAAATAAGGGGAGGAAAAGTATTAAAAATAAGGGGAGGGCAAGTAAGGGAAGTACGGGAATAAGGGGAACGAAAGTAGGTGAAAACAGTATGAAGGAAGTATGGAAAATAAAAAGAGGGATAGAAGGTGTAGTGAAGGAAAGGAAAGTTGGATCAATAAGGAGAAATTAGGGGAGGAAAATAAGAGAAAACTAAGGAAAATGAAGAAGATAATTATAGAAAACGAGATAAGAAATTAGGAAAAATGAGGAAAAATAAAGGAAGAAAAAGTATTTGAAATGAGGGAAGGGCAAGGAGGGTAAGTATGGGTATGAGGGGAATGGAAGCAGGAGAAATAAGTAGAGGGCAAGTATAGGGAATTACGGGAGGAGAATACAAAAGGGTGAGGAGAAAAAAGTAGGAGTAATAAGGAAAAATGGGGAAAAAGTTCGGGAATCGGGGGGAAATAGAAGACGGAAGTTAAGGGAAATGAGTGGAAAAATCAGGAAAAAGGGTCAAATGAGAGGAGAGAAAGCATTAGGAGGAAGAGGAAATAATGGACGGAATTATAGGAAACGAGAGGAGAAAAAGTATTTGAAATATTGGGCGTGAGGGGAAATAAAGCAAGGGAATTAGGGGAAGTGGATTGAGGTGAAGTATGAAATTCAGGGGAAATTAGGGAAGAAGTATTGTAAATAAGGGGATAGCAAATAAGGAAGGTTAAGCAATGAGAGATGGAGAAGTATGGAAAATGAGCGAAGAGGTATAAGGTATAAATATTATTTTCAAAATTCGTCTTTTTCGGGAGAAAATTAATCTTCTCGGTTGAAAATTGATGTATTTGATTAAATATTGAATTATCTGGTAAAAATAGAATTCACTTTGTAAAAAATTTAACATTGTTATAAAAAATTTTTTGGTCCATAATTCAACTTTTTTGTTGAAAATTTGTTTTTTTGATTGAAATCTCAACTGCATTGTTAGAAAATTCATCCATTTGGTTGAAAATAAACTTTCGTTGGTAAAACTTCATGTATTACGTTAAAAATTCGAGTTTTTTCACAGAAAACTAATCTTCATGGTTTAAAATTCATTTTTTTCATTTGAAAATTCAACTAATTGGTTGACAGCTAAATTACTTTGTTCAAAATAAATTGTTTGGTTGGAAAATAGAGATGCATCATTTTGTAGTTGAAAATTTTCGTGTTTGGATGAAAATTTTACTATTTCTTTAAAAATCTGTTTTTTTCAACAAAAAAAAAAAAATTGTTCAAATTGAAAATGTAACTATCCGATTTTATTGTTGTCAAATTATTCTTTTTAGTTCAAAATTCGTTTTTTCGGCAAAAAAATTTATTTAAACTGTAAATTAAACGATTCCAGTATTTTGTTGGAAATTCGTTTTTCTCGAGAAAAAATTAATCTTTGCGGTTGAAAATTCATGTATTTGGTTGAAAATTTGTGTGTCTGATTAAATATTCAATTATTTGGTTAAAATTTACTCCACTTTAAAGAAAATTCAATAACTTTGTGGATTTATTTTTCAATTGATTTATGTATTCGATGAAATATTCAATTATTTGGTTAAAATTTAATTTACTTTGTATAAAATTCAACAATTTTGTAAAAAATTCCTTTTATGGTTGAAAATTCGACTGCTTCATTAAAAATAGACTTTTTTAATTAAAAATTAATTTTTTTTTGCTGAAAATTAAACAGCTTTTTTGAAAATTTATATATTTTTTTCAAAATTCTTCTCTCGATAAAAAATTAATCTTTTTGGTTGAAAATTCACGCATTTTGTTAATTATTTCATTATTTATTAAAAATTTAATTTACTTTCTAAAAAATCAAACGTTAAAATAAAAAGTCATTTTTTTGTTGAAAATTCAACTGCTTTGTCAAAAATGTATCTTTTTGGGTTAAAAATTTAACTACTTTGTGAAAAAATTTATCTGTTTCATTAGGAATTAACTTTATTTTCTTAAAATGTCATTAATTTTGTTAAAAATTCATTTTTTTCGATAGGAAATTAATCTTCATGGTAAAAAATGAATTTTTTTGGGGTTACAAATTTATTTATTTGGTTGAAAGTTGAACTATTTTGTTATAAATTGATTGTTTAGTTGGAGATACATCATTAAAAAAAAAATTATCTCGTTAGTTGAAATTTTGAATTATTTCTTTAAAAATTATTATTTTTCATAAAAAAAAATTTTTGAATTAAAAGAATAATAATTTAATTTTGTTCTGGTAAATGTATATATTTTTAGTCGAAAATTCATCTTTTCGGAAGAAAATTGATCTTACAGCTGTAAATTAAACTATCCCAGTTGAAGATTCACCACTTTAGTGAAAAATTAATTTCTTTGGTGAGAAATTGAATTATTTCGTTGAAAATTCGTTCTTTTTTTTGTTAAAAATTATTTATACTGAAAATTTATTTGTTTTATTTTTGGTGAAAAATTTGTCTTTTTTAGTTGTAAATTGGGCTATTTGGTTTAAAATTGATCTCTTTTCCTTGAAAATTCAACTACCGTATTTTTAGAAGTTCCAATAAAATAAATTTCATTCCTAAAATTTGAACTAATATAATTTATTGATATTATTACCAAAAAAATTATGAATTGAATAATTCAAATTTATGAAATTAAATTATCTTAATAATTCTCTTTAACTAAAAATTTAGTCAAATTTATAAACTTCATGCTAAATCGAGAAAAGAATGTGAACCAAGCGGATCTTTTCAACTAAATTCAAATTTTAGTTGAAATGTATTAATTAATTAAATAAAAAAAAAAGAAGAATAAAAAAAAGAAGAGCTTAACAAAATTTAAAATCAAAGAGAAATTTACCATTTTCAAAATTTTCTGAAACTTTCTAAGAAATTCAAAATAGTCAAAAATTTCGAAAAAATTTTTGAAATTTTTTTAAGAATTTCCAAAAATTGTCAATAAGTCCTAAACTTTTCAAAAAATTGCGAAATTTTTCAAAAATTTCAAAATTTTCAAAGATTTTCAAACTTTTCTAAATAATTCAAAATTTCTAAAAATTTAAGAATTTTGAAATTCTCAAATAATTTCCACAAATTCTCCAAATTTCCGAAAATTTAAATAATTTCCAAAAATTTTTAAAATTTTCAAAACCGAAATTTTTTCAAAATTATGGTGGACGCATGCGCAATAGATCAGGCTGTTTGACTCAATCATCTCTTAGTGGCCTATCTATCGAAAGAAGGACTGAAATTCACTTTCTTCTCTAGGTCAGAAAGTGAATTATTTCAGTGCTTCTCTCGATACCGTATGCATCCGCCAAAATTTAAAAAATATTAAGTTTGAAATTTTTAAAAAATTTCAAACAATAAAAAAAATAATAAAAAATTTTGAAAATTTTTAAAAGTTTTAAAATTAAAAAAATTTTTTTTGAGAAGTTTCGAAATTATTAAAATTGTTGGAAATTTTTTGTAAGTTTGAAAATTTTTACAAAGTTTTTAAGTAGTTTGAGAATTATTAACATTTTTGGAAATTGTTCAAAAATTTAAAAAATTTTGAAATGTTTTGGAAAATAAAAAAAATTTTGGAAATTTTTTGAATTTTGTTGTGAAGTTTGAAAATTTTTGGAAACTTTTATTTATTGAAAGATTTGAAATTTTTTGAAAAGTTTTAAAAATTTTTTGGAAATTTTAAATTTTTTGAAAAAGTTTGAAAATTCTTGAAATTTTGAAAATTTTTGGACATTTTTAAATACTTTGGAAAATTTGAAAAATTGGGGAAATTTTTGATAATTTTTTGAAAGTTGCAACATTTTTTAAAAATTTTTTGAAAAGTTTGGAAATTTTCGGAAATATCGAACTTTTTTGAAAATTTCAAATTTTTCAAAAAGTTTGGTAGATTTCTTTTTGATCTTAAATTTAAAAAGCTCTTCTTTTTTTCATACTCCTACTTTTTTATTTAATTATTTCATAAATGTTAACTCAAATTCGAATTCAATTAAAAAAGCCGTTGGTTTACATTCTTTTCTCATTACACATAAAATGCAGTCTAACTTGGATGTATCTGAGTCTCGAAGTTTCGACCAAGTTTCCTTCTCTTCTGTGTATTTTAAATTTTATAATTTTGTCTGAATTTTTAGATAAGAAGAATTATTAAGATAATTTAATCAATAAAATTGAAGCAATTAATTAATAAATTTTTGGTAATAATATAGTTAAATTATATTATTACAGATTTTCACTAAACAGATAAATTTTTAACAGAGTAGTTCAATTTTCAACTAAATACTTAAATTTTTAACCACAAAGAATAATTTTCTATCAAAAAATTAAAATTTTCACGAACTATATGAAGTTTTAACAAAAAAGTTAATTGTCATTCAAATAGATTAATTTGCTAACAATTTAGTGAAATTTCAAACCTAAAAAGATCAATTTTTAACAAAACAGTTAAATTTTTAACCAAAAAAAAACCTCTTCACAAAATTGTTGAATTTTCTACAAAGTAGATTAAATTTTAACCAAATAATTAAATAGTCAAATCAATACATAAATTTTCAACCGCAAAATGACTCAAGAAAATTATTTAATTTTCTTTAAAGTAGATGAAATTTTAACAAAATAATTGAATATTCAATCAAATACATAAATTTTTAACAAAATACTGGAATAGTTTAATTTGCAATTAAAAAATAAAGTTTTTGTCGAAAATACGAATTTTCAACTAAAAAGGATAAATTGTCAACAACAAAATTCAACACTTACATTTTAAATTAAAATATTATTTTTTCTAAAAAAAAGATTTTCAAAAAAATAGTCCCCCCTTTCCATTTCCCACATTGTATAAATTGTATAAATTGTATACATTGTATACATTGTATAAAACATTTATTTTATACAATTTTTAGAAATAAAAAATCTCCAAACAATATTGTTGATTTCGTTTGACACGATTTTTAATCCTCGAACTATACGCTGAAAATTCAACTGTTTAAAAAACATTTGTTGTACAAATTTGTTTAACTGAAAATTAAATTATTCTATTTCTGGTTAAAAATTCAAGAATTTGGATGAAACTTCATGTATTTTATTGTACATCTTTTTTGGGGGAAAATTCTTTTTCGTTGAAAAGTCAATTACTACTTGGTTGAAAATTTCACTTCTTTGTTAAAATTTTTTTTTATTATTAAGAAAACTATCTCTTTGGTTGGAAATTCAATTATTAAAAAATATTTTTTTTTAATTAATTTTTTTAACTGAAAATTAAATTATTGCTCTTTGGTTGAAAATTCAAAACTTAAGTTGAAAATGTATGTATTTTATTGCAACTTTATCTTTTTTGGTGGAAAATTAATCTTCTTAGTTGACAATTTAAGTTTCTTGTTAAAAATTTATTTTCTTCATTTGAAGAGCCATTTGTCTGGTTGAAAATTCAACTTTTTTCGATTTTTTTTTTATCAATATTTTCAACTGAAAATTTAATCATTCTATTGTTGGTTGGATATTGATTGTTTTGAGTTTCGGATTGAACAATTTAGATATAATGTTTATGTATTTAATTGTAAGTTCCTTTTTTTGTAGAACATTAATTAATCTTCTTAATTTAAAATTGAACTATTTAGTTGAAAATTAAACTTCTCTCTTAAAAATTTATTTTATTATTTGCAGATCCATATTTCCGGGTAAAAATGCAACTGTTTTGTTGGAAATTCGTTTTTTCTTTTTAATTAGTTTTTCAAATTAAAATTTAATTGTTTTGTTTCTGTTTGAAAATTCAACAGTTTGGTTGAAAATTAATATATTAAATTATAAGTTTGTCTTTTTTGGTAGAAAATTCATCTTTCTGACTGAAGATTAAGTTACTTAGTTGAACGTTGAACTTCTTTGTTAAAAATTCATTCTATTATTTAAAGATCCATCTCTCTTGCTGAAAATTTAACTATTTGAAAAAAAATGTTAATAATTTTTTGAACTGAAAATGTAATTATTCTATTTTTGGTTAAATATTCAACAATTTCATTTAAAATTTATGTATTCTATTGCAAATTTATCTTTTTTGGTAGGAAATTAATCTTCTTGGTTGAAAAGTCAATTACTACATGGTTGAAAATTTAATTTCTTAAGTAAAAATCATTTCTATTATTTAAAGAGCCATCTCTGTGATTGACAATTCAATTACTTGGTTGAAAGTTGTTCTTCATTGCTAAAAATTAATTTTATAACTTGAAGATACATCTCTCTGGTTAATAATTGAAATATTTTATAAGAAATTCGTTTTTTTTATAAATTTGTTAACTGCAAATTTAATTGTTCTATTTTTGATCGAAATGAATATACAATGTCCCTATTTCAACTGAAAATTCTTGAAATTCACAATAGGTTTTTTTATATAAATTCACAATAGAAAAAAATAACACCTTATATATTATATAATATTTATATATTTTTCAAATTATTCAATTGTAGAAAATGTATTGATTGTAAAAAAAAATGAACTGTTTTTAAATCAATTCAAATACTGATTTATTGTAGAAAAAAGCACATTATTTACTAATTAATGATTATTCGCAATTAAAATTGTGACATTCTTAGACTGAAAATTCATAAAGGCGCGCGCACACGAACTAGTTTTTGGATAAAAATCTCTGCTGTACAAGTAGAGCAAAATTGTGATGATATGAATGTGTTGGAAATTGTATAATTTTTTTGAAGCTTTAGGAATATTTCAAAATATTTGAAACTTCTTCGAAATTTTTTAAAAGCTTGAAATTTTTTTGAAAAGTTTGGACATTATTAAAATTTTGAAAAATTTTGTGAAAAGTTTGAACATTATTAAATTTTTTTTTATTCTTAGAAATTTCTTGAAATTTTGTGAATTTGAAATTTTATAAATTTTTGAAATTTGGAAACATTTAGAAAGTTTCACAATTTTTTGAATAGCCTTGATACAATAAAAAATTTTTCAAAAGTTTCAAATTTTTTTAAAAAGTTCGGAAATTATTACAATATTTAGAAATTCTTGGAAATTTTTGGAAAGCTTGAAAATTTGTTGAAAGGTTTGTGAATTTTTGGAAATTTTGTGAATATTTAAAAAATTTTGAAATTTTTTGAAAGTTTATAATTTTTTGTTTAAGAGTTTGGATATTATTAAAACTTTTGTAAATCATTGAAAATTTTAGAAATTTTTTGGATTTTGAAACATGTTAAAAGTTTTACAATGTTTCCAATAGCCTTGAGATAATACAAATTTTTTTGTAAGTTTCAAATTTTTTCGAAAAGTTTGGAAATTATTACTATTTTTGTAAATTTTTGGAATTTTTCGGTAGGCCTAAAAATTTCTTGAAAAGTTTGTAAATCATTAACATTTTTTGAGATTTTGTGAATATTTGAAAAATTAAAAATTTTTTTGAAAATTTAACAATTTTTTAAAGAGTTTGAATATTATGAGGACTTCCGTTTTCGGTATAAAAGTGGTAGGTTGCAGTGACTGTGTGGTGCTGATTTTAGCGAGTTTATAGAGAAATTTGAGGTGAGTTTGTGGAAGAAGTGTGTTTGGGTTTTTGTGCGTGTGAAATTAAATGTAAAAAATAAAAGAAGTAATGAGGTGGTTGTTAATTGCTGAGATTGAGACTGTTTTAGGCAGACTGGGAGGTTAGGTTTGTTTGGTGTGAGGAGCAGGATAGGAAATAGGTGCAGCCGAGTTGAGGCGAAAAGGAGGGATAAGTGAAGAGAAGCGCGGAAGAAGGTACGGTAGCAGAGTGGGGTAGCGCAGTGGCTATACATTTTCCGGAAGTTACGCAAGGCGATACGAAAAGAGGTTTCTTTGAATCGGTTTGGTGGGTAACTAACTAGGACAGAGATAGCAAAGAAGAAAGGGATTTGTACGAGGAAGTGTTCTGTACGTCAAACGTGAATCAAAAAGGAGAGGGCAGTACAAAAAACCGGTAGAAGAGGAGAGATCAAGGGCGGAGAGAGGAAGTAGTAAAGATAAAGTAAATACAGGGTCCACCCTAAAAAATCCGAAAATGTAAAGAACACCACCGGGAAAAGACCAAACTAAAGAGGAGGAGAAAGACAAGGAGAAAGACGAAGACAAAGTTGGACAAAGGGGGCCAATAGAAGTAGAAAATTTGCAGTTGGATGAAATTTGTTAAATGATAATAAAAGTAATGCAGATGTACGAAAAAAGGCAAAAAGAAAGTGGAGAGGGAATAACACAAGAAATTAGGAAAGAAATGGCTAAAATTAAGAAAAAGTTGCGGAAATGAGCAGAATTTAGGATAAATTTGGAGAAAACGATGCAGACTTCAGAAAATAAATTAGAAAAGTAGAAAGAGGTAGGGAAAGTGGGAGTGAGGAGAAAGAAAGGCTGAAAGAAATAGAATAAAGAATAGAAAAGAAAGAGAGAGAAGGAAGAAAAATAAACATATTGATGAAGGGTCTAAGATTAGAGGGGGAGGAACTGAAGGAAGGAGTAGAAGAAGTACTAAAAAGGATTAGTGCAAAAGTAAAGATAGAGGCAGTGCGAAGTGTAGAAAGGGAAGAGCAAAGAGGGGAGAGAATAGTACTGGTAAAACTAAAGAAACGGAGACATAAGAGGGAAGTGATGCTAAAGAAGAATGTGTTATATGGAAGCACGGAGAGAATAGATGATGATTGGACATAGGTAGAAAGGAAGATGCAGTACAAGTCAAGGTAAATAGCAGAAGAGGGGAAAGGATAGGGAGTTTATGAGCTATTATTCGCAATGGGATGTAATAGTAATAATGGAGACATTTCTAGATAAAGAGTGATAAGAAAGAGTAGGCAAAGGTTACCAAGTGTTTACAAAGGTCAAGTTCAAAGTAAAAGGCAAAGAATAAAAAAGCAGAGCAATGAAAGAAATGGTGATAGAAGTAAGAAACGAATATATAACAGGAAAGGATAAGAAAGAGATAAAAAAAAGAGGGATTAAAAGTAGAAGAGATTACGATGGAAAAAGAAAAGTGGAAGATAGTGGGGAACTACGTGAACGGTGCAGGAGAGATCAGAGGAGATGAAAAAACTGATGAAAGAATATAAAGGAGAGATTAGGCTTATAATAAAGGGAGATTTTACTTCGAAAATAGGAGATAAAAAGGAGTAGGGAGGAGAGCGAGGGAGATGATCCAAAGAAAATACACTGAATGAGGAGGAAATGTAATTGTTTGAAGGCTTAGAGGAGTGGAAGTGGAGAGGGAGAGTGGGAGTGGAGAGGGAGAAAAAAGTAATAACAATATAGATAAAAAGTAAGCAAAGATGAGAAGAGCAGGAAGAGGGGATCGGCCAATGGAAGGAAGAGATAAGTTTAAAGAAAAGGTCAGAAATATCAAAAGGAGAGAAAGCACTGTAAACAAGGAGATGGAAATAGAGATGAGAGAATTGAAAAGAGGATTAGAGTGCATAAGCAAAAAAGGAATTAGTAAAGGACGTTACAGAAATGGATCGGATAAGGAATGCAAAGAAAAAAAGAAGAAGGTCAGGAAGGAATTAAGAAAATTGATAATAGCAGAAAGTAGTGGAGAAAAATAAAAGAAAAGAAAAAAAGAGTATACTGAGTTCTGTGATAAAAAGAAAAGGTTTGAGGGACAGGCAGAGGAGGCAAGAAAGGCAGAAGAGGTTTGAAAGGTAATAAATAGAAAAAGAAAAAGAAGGAAAAAAGTAAACCAGGACATTGAAATGGTAGAATGTGAAAAGTATATAATAGAATTGCTAGGACGAGTCATGAGAAAAGTTAGGAAAGAAGGAAAATGTGGTACAGAAAGAGGAAGATGACATAACAAGGGTAGCTAAGGTGTAAGAAATAATAAAAGATGGAAAGGCAACTGGTATAGAAGAGATTCCAAATAAAGTCTGGAAATATGGGGAGACAGAATTAAAGAAATGGGCATGGATAATGTGAAGAGGAGAGGGGTGGCTAGAGTTATGGAAGAAAGGAGTAGTGGTACCCCTAGTGAAGAAAGGCAAAGAAAAAGAGGTTAAAGATTATAGAGGACTGACACTAATGCCAGCATTGTATAAAGTATATGCGACGATTTATCGGAGAGTTTGAAGAAGTAAGTTGAGGAAGAAAAGATGAATTTACCTAATCAGTCTGGGTGTACAAAAGGAATGGAGGTGATGAACAATATATATGTCCTAAATAATTGAGTAAATAAAAAAATTAACAAGGAGAGAGAGAAAATGATAGCAGCGTTCGTGCACTTACAGGTGGAAATTCACTTATTAAACTGAAGCGAGATGGAAAAAGTTATAGTGAAAAGGGGAATAAAAGAGAGATTAATAAATAAAGTATCGGAAATTTTTAAACAACAAAAAGCAGTGTAAAAGTAGGAGAGCAAGTAGGAGACAGTTTCTGGTTGGTGAGAGGAGTAACGAAAATTTGTCCTCTAAGCACAATTTTATTCAATATATCAATATCAGACTGAGAAAAAGAAATGAAGAGAAAAGGATGGGGATAAGTTAGGATAAAGAAAAAAATATATACACACTGGCGTACGCGGATGATATTATTTTGATGGCAAAGGATGGGGAAGGGATGGTGTGCCTAATTACAGAATTACAGGAATACTTAAATGGAAAAAAGTTGAATTTAAATGTGAATAAGACAAAGATAATGAAGTTTAAAAGGGAGGGGGAAGAGAGAGAATGGACTGGGAAATAAAAAGGAATAAAGTTAGAAAAATTAAAAGAGTTTATATATCTGGGATATACCTTCAAAATAAATAGAAACCATAGAGCTGATATAAGCGAAAGGATAAAAAGCAGCAGGGGTAATGAGATAGGTGTGGGGCATAGGAAAAAGAAGGTTGAAAAAATTGAAGACGGAGAACGTGGCTATTTGATATGCTAATATGGCCTATATCAGGTTACGGAGCAA
>JAUELO010443060.1:0-14006 GCA_032357855.1 Amphibolips quercusostensackenii | reverse complement strand
GTACATTTTCTTCTTTCTTTTTTTTCTTTTTATTTCTTTCCTTATCTTTCCTTACCTTTTCTTGGCAATGTTCTTTCAGGGATTGACGTAATTATATACGAGGTATTTTTTTTTAATTAGCTACAAAAAAATTGATGGATGTCGATCGGACTCAAAACTGGGGCAAAGTGATTTTCTTTTCGGATAAGACAGTCACTTACAAAAAAAGATTCTTTCTTCAGAACACATATTTACTAAGAAGGATCGGGGGGAGAGACTACTGCTAAAAAATAAATTAGGGTTTTTAAAATTCACGGATCTTTTTTGCTTGTTTTCTGACTGAATAAAATTTTTCTCATATTAATACTCTTAGTTCAAAAAATCAATATACAATTATGATTGTTTTATCAGGAAATAAGTCAATTTTATTTTCACAGCAGTTACGATAAGGTCCTTCATTTCCTTTCTGTTCATAATAAGAAATTTGTATTTATATTTAGAAAGTAACAAATCGTTGAAAGATATGATTGCCGTGCAAAAATACCAAACTTTTATTTTTACGAATAAATAATATGTCTGCAAAAAAACCCTGGAAAATTTAAACAGTTTTCTTCTATTAATTTTCACAAGATATCTTTGATTTTTTTGTTTAGAAAAATTAAAGGGAAAAAAGTTGTAAAACAATTATCTATTTGTAAAAATAACTACTAAATGTTTTTTAACCCTCTATAAGTTAAATAAATTAGAATTTCTCACAATATTTATATTAGGATAATAATAATTTTTTTTTTAATTCTACTAACGTAGTCATTTTATAAGATACATGTCTTAAGCAAATACCAAAATACAAATATTCTGTGACTTTAAAGACACTAATTAAAAATAAAATAAATGTGCTATAATTAAATTTTTAAAAAACGCCTGACAAAAAGTCGTCTGTATGCTATAATTTTATTCCTATTTATTACATAATATAATTATATGTCATAATAAATATTTTATGATTATAGAATATTATACATACTTTATTGTAAAATATGTGATTATCTTACAATTTTTTATTTTTCTCCTTTCTGTTCTTCAGTCTTCTTTTTTTTCGGTTATACTTTCTCATGTCAACATAAATTTTGATAACTTCTTTAATGCTTTTGAATTTTTGAAACTCTTTGAAATTTATTGCATTCTTATGGATTATCTGAATTCTTTGGAATTGTGAAAATTTTTCCAAACTCTCTAAATTTTTCTTTATTTTACGAATTCTTCTAAATTCTTTAGATTTTCTGAATTCTCTTAATTCTTTCAAAGTTTTTGAATTTTTCTGAACTCTCTGATTGCTCCTGAATTATCTTATTATTTCTCATTATTTTGAACTCTTCTAAATTTCCTGAATTCTTGTAAAATTAACAGCACACTTTAATCTGTTTTTAATTTGCTGAATTTTTACATCAATGATTTTTTTCTGATTATGTTAAAATTATCAAAAAACGCATTGAGTTTGTTTAAACTCCTTCATATCATTCGCGTTTTTTTAATCTCTTTAAATCTGTAGGATGCATGTTAAATTATTTTTACTTTTTTTCTAATGTTTTAAATTTTGTAGAATTTAAAGGATTTATACAAAAATTTAGAAGTTTTTTTTGTAATTCTCTTTAAATCTAAACACTACACCATGAATAGTTTCGAATTTTTCTGACTATTTTTGATTCTCTAAATTCTCCTGAATTATTTTGAATTCTCAGATATCTTTCAAATTTTTTGGATTCTTTTAAACTTTGTGAATTCTTCTTAATCCTTCGAACTATTTACAGTTTTTGTGAACTTTCTCAACTGATATGGATTTTTTGAATTTTGACAAGATCACTGAATTTTTTGTATGTTTTCTATTTGTCTTAGAATTATTAGAATACATATTTAGTTACTTTAAACTCCTTTAGTTCATTTGAATTTCATAAATTCTCTTAACTCTCTTCCCGTGTCATAATAGGAATCGATGCTATCAAAATATTTTGTGTAGTCTTTTGAATAACGAAGACAACTGTCAAAGTCCCATTCTGACGAAAAACTCTTATCCACATTTTAGAAGAGACCAACTATCAGCAAAGACGGGAATGATTAAAAATTCTCCTTGATTTTTAAAAATAGCACATCGCTTCAAGTAGCGTAAATAATATTTATGTTTAAAATGTTTTTTTTGTGATGTTTAGATTACGAAACACAAAGGAAAATGCGTTATTTTGGCTTCAAAATTTTACTTATTTTTAAAAATATAAGTATTACAAGTGCCACCGAAGTTCAAAATTTTTTGCAGTTCTCACGATTTGAAGAAAATAATTCATTGATTCCCGTCGCATGATTCAAATTGAAGATCTAAAAGTTTTTATTGTAGTTTCTAAATTAAAAAAGACAACACACAAGGTCTTATTATAATGCCCAGTGCTTACTTGTTGATGAAAATATGCAAAAGGCCACTGAAGCTAGCAATTATTTACACAATTCATGATTTTCAAAACATAATGCATTGCTTCTGGTGTCATGATAAGAATTAACGTTTTAAAAATATTTTCGGTAGTTTTACAAATTTGAAAAACAAAAACAAACTCTCATTTTGACTAGAAACTCCTATGTATATTTTAGAAGGAGGCAAATGTCAGCAAATTTAGAAATTATTCAAACTACTCATTATTTTCAGGAAATAAGGCCTAATATTAGTCACCTAAAATATTGATTTCATTCTCTCTTTTAAACCATCGTCTTTTCTCTCTCGACTAGATTATTAAATATTTAAATGTTATCTATGTCCACCATGCCTTTTCTGAAACCCTTTTGTTTATGAACTATACTTCCCTTTCTTTCAAGCTTTTCTTCCAGCCAAACCTTATTGCAAGTACTCCACTTTTATTTTTTCATTCCTATTTCCCCATAAATCAGTGCTTTATTCTCCACGTCATCCTTACCTGTTCCCTTTCTTCTCTTCATCCTTGTGATTTTCTTATTCACCTCTTTCGTAATAATCTACTGCACACTATTCTCGTCCTTCTGTCTTTTTTTCTCAACGTCCATCTGTGCTTCCTTTTTCTCCCGTTAAGTTCTTATCGCTTCATTTTCCCTTTTCTGAATTTTTTTTGGACTTTCCTTCATCCTATCTTTACTTCCCCTGCATTATTTATCCCACCAACCTCTCCTACCTATCTCTCGACATTCTTTTAGTTTTACCTTCTTCATCACCTCATCAATCACTTCTTTGAGTTTATCTATAAGCAATTCTACTTCTTCATATTTCGTGTTTCCGACATTCTCTTTTTTATAATTTTTTTAAATTTTCTTATCTTGTCTTACCCCCCCCCCGCAACAAGTACTTATTTTTAACTTCTTTCCTTAACTTATTCCTTAATCTTTTTAACGCGCTTCGGGCCTTCACATCTAAATCCCTCAACTAACGGAAAGTGCTCTAAGCCTATCTCATTGACCAGTTCCATTCTAACCATCAGCTACCTCATAATTTTTTCTTTCAGAATGTAACCTATTACCGTATCCCCTATATCTATTTTAGGCACTTCCCCTTTTTCATCCCCGTGGTATTGTTGTTAAAAATAAGCGACGGCTGATGCAATTGTTGGTTCTAGCTACGTAGACACATCAGTAGATAAACTTAAAGCACTGATTAATAAGGTAAATAATGAGGTAAAACCAAATGGATGTGGCGTGGCACGGGGGAATGGTTACTAACAGGAGAAAAAAAAAGGGCACGTAAGAAAGTGGTGAGAAATAAAAATAAGAGGAAGAAAGAAAGGTATATGAAAGAGGGAGAGAACGTATCAAAGGAAAACAGAAAGTAGTAAATGATAAGAGCAAAAAAAAAGGAAGGACACACATTAAGAAATCGAGATAAACAAGTTAACAAAGTATTTTGAGACTTTCTTGGAAAGTGTTACAAATTGGGTAAAATATGAAGGCAGCAAGTATTTAAAATATTATTACATCGAATATAAATTGTAAGTTTACAAATCTGACGTTGTAATTGATTTAGTGCTAATAAATTTGGTTTTTTAACCAAAGCAGTAGCGAGTAAAATGAATATCGAAAACGAGATTATTAGAAAAGAGGTAATTGAGATAATTGAAATGCTAAAAAGAGACAAGGCAACTGACGATACCTTTGAGAATAAAGCACTAAAATATTGACCACAGATTACCTCTGCAGGTTCAATTATCTAGTCAACAGTAACCTGAGTCGATAGAAAAGGAAACTATTTGCACTGTTCTTTGACATTGTAAGGCAAAATTAGACTCTGCGAACGTAAGGCTGTTATAAACGGCCATGTAAGAGAAAGGAGTAGACAAAGGTTTGATTAAGAAGCTTAACAAGATATTAGTGGAGACTAAGATAAGGGTGAAGATAGAAGAAATGATAGAAACGGAAATCATCACAGAAAGGGATTTTGGGCAAGATTGACCATTAAGCCCGTTTCTATTCAGTTCGTGGTCTTCTGTTTGGAGAGTTAAAACGGTTGCAACCACTAGTTATAACTGGATACGGATCGAAAGCTAGTAGATAGCCAGTCTGAGTTGGCAGCTATAGACACACCAACAGGAGCTGAGCTTATGCTGATTGTACCGGGCTCTATTACTGGCAAACGCTAGAAGCTTTCTCCCGCAACGAAGCTTCAGTAGTAGAGGATTTGAGAAGGTGAACGCTGAAAGGATCAAAATCAGAGGGTGATCATCCCATGATCCGCTAGAGTGGTTCCATTACTTTATTGACTTCTAACTTCTGCCTTGCTGATAAAAGGAAGCCGCTGCACATCATAGTCGATAAATTGAGATTACTTTTTGAACAATATTCGTTATCAAAGCTGCCGACACTTAAAAAATCTGGGCACGCTATCTTAGTTGCAGAGTATACTCTGAAAACCCTGACTGCATTTTTTGTGTTTTTAATACGCTATATTAGCTCTAAATTTTTTTTTCTTACTTGAATTTTCGGACACTCCACTTCGGCGTTTAGGACTCAACCCTGTCTATTTTTGAATGAGCTATCTCAGCTCTAGACATTTTTTACTTTGTATTTTCTTGGTACACTACCTTAGATCCAGCGTCTGATTTAATATGTTTCCTGAGAATGCTGTCTCGGCTCCAGACATCTAAATTTGTGTTGATTTTAATTCGCATTTATATCGAGAATTAATTTAATATGTTTCTCACAGCTGAATTCTAGTTCCCTATCCAGGCATAGCATCAGTTTTCTCTTCTAGGCAAAAGACGTATACTATTGAGGCTGTCTTCTTGCCCTCTACCTTCCGTGCACGTTGTCTGGGCTGCCGAGTCTGATTCTGTCTTCCTGGTGTACGCCATCCTGACTGCCAAGATTGAATAATAAGTCCTCTGTTGCGTTGCACGCTATTTAGACTACCGTATTTTCAAAATACTCTACAATGAGACTGATTATTA
This sequence comes from Amphibolips quercusostensackenii, assembly GCA_032357855.1. Taxonomy (NCBI): domain Eukaryota; kingdom Metazoa; phylum Arthropoda; class Insecta; order Hymenoptera; family Cynipidae; genus Amphibolips; species Amphibolips quercusostensackenii. Next base: position 8,580 of record JAUELO010443060.1, on the reverse strand, counting down.
TGCTTGTAAATGAGGTATCGTTACTTCAGAATTTCACGAGACTGATCGTTAAATTGAAAGACTTTTATCTGATAATGAAATGTACGTCTCTCTTAAGACTATATTCTGTTACATTCTGAACCACCTTAATTATTATCACATCGAATATAAAGTGTACATCAGGAAATCTAACGCTGTAAATTATTTAGTACAAATAAGATTATGTCTGTTCACCAAAAGTTGTCTGGTTCGATATGCGCTCGCATGTCCTGGGTCATTTATCTTTAAATTTTCTATAATTAAATTTATAATCAAAACTAGATACCAGAAGTTTATAGTAGGAATGAAAGATAAATAGCAACGAGAAGGACTAGGTAGAGTCTTGATGCCTAGAATTTTTGTTCGAAGCAAAGGAAGAAAACGAACTGCAGGTAAGAAGGAGATTAAAACGTGATAGTAAAGTAATTGGTCAAGTATGGGGTATAGGTTAAGGGAGGTTTAAGAATGACTGGAGAATGAGAGCGTGGATGTTCGACGTTTTGCTGTAGTCAATGCTAAGTTAGGAAGTGGAAATCTCGGGGAGGAAAGATCATAAGAGATTCAAAAGTCAGCATGAGAGATTCTTGATATATGTTATGGGCTATAATTATATGCTGATGTTAAGAATATAAGAAGAAAAATGGTGATCAGGCAACTGAAAAAAACCTAAAATTTTGAAAAAAATTAAGTAGGAGGTGAAGGAAGCTGATTGCGCAAGCTTGTGTTCCAAATTTTCGAATTAATAATATTATACAAAATATATATTTCTAGAACCTTGTAAAATGCCATGCGTAGTTACTGTTGGGACTACCCAACGAGCCTGCCCTGCTTGTAAAGTTTCTTCTTTGTCAATTCAAAAATATAGTTTTCCTTGCTAGTTGGAAATGCAACTACCTAACGCTTAGCAAATTTTATTATATCAATAAATTAACTTGAGCCTTGGCAGCTCTCACTTACGTCGCTTTGAGTAAAAAAAGGAATTTTGCAGACAAGTACAATTCTTTTTCTATTTAGTTATTTTATTTTTCTAAAAGAATTTGGTTCACTCTCATTTCGCGCCCAACGTAGGGCTAGAGGCTTTTATACAGACGACTGTATGTATTCAGATGCGAAAGAGCATGAGCATGCTCTGGGATTTTTTTAAAGAAATTTGTTTTTATTCTGCGTTAATTGACTGAAGTGGAACATTCGCTACCAAATAATGGTAAATTGACTCAGATTCAATTAGGCTACCTGGCCTGCATGTTCCATCTCCTGCGACCATCGCTACTTCATTGGCGAGTGTAAAGAGCAGTTAAAATGTATATCCAAACCCAAGTTCTACGACCTAAAGGACTACCTTAATCGATTTAGGACGTTTTCAATTAGGTAAAGCGTCCTTTAGGCTGTCACGACTTTGGTCAAACTCGAGACAGAAAGCGCTGTTCATTTTTCAGAAGATAAAAGTCCCGTTAACTAGGGACTCTCTCTCTCTTTTTCTCTCCCTTTTTTTTTCTTTCTTTCTCCCTTTTTCCTTTCTCGTTTTTTCCTCATCTTCCAAGTGACTTTTAGAACTGCTCATTTTTTTTAGAACTGCCCATTTTGGTAGAACTGCCCATTTTGGTAGAACTGCCCGTTATAATATACCCTGGGCTATAGCTTGCAGATGGCCAGAAGATTAGAGTAATCATTTCCACTAAATACAAGAAGAAGTTAGCTAAGTGAATCTTTGGTGCCAATTTGCTAGCCTAACCTTTTGATAAGAAACTCCATTTAAGAAAATAATGTCTTGTGTTCGAAATTTTAGGATCAGGATTCAGTAACTCCTTACCTTATTTTAATAGCTTAGTGGTTTTTTTTTCTTTTTGAAAAACCAGTCACAAGTTGAAAACTAATCAGGCAAAGAACAGGTTAATACCAGTTTCACTGAATTTTTAGTTTTTCATTTTCATAGAACATAATAAATGCGTTACGAAGATAGTAACACATTCTCTCCAGGCGCTGTGCGCGCAGCTGACAAGTTTGACCGCGGTTAGGGCGCGCACCTGATGTATCTCGTGCTACGCGCTCGGCCATTGTACATCCCCCACATTTTTTTATAGGTCTTTCAAATTCAAAGGTCAAACTGTCCGATACTAAAATTTAGTGATTGTGAATTCCCTTTTGTTAAAAATCCTTTGGCTTTAAATAACATATTCTCGTCCCGTGTCTCGTGAGAAAAAAAGGTTCAAAGCAAACTTTCAGATCCAATTCAAAAACAATTTTTCTATCAACATTTCATTGTTCCTTGTGTATGCTTTTCAAAAATTTAATTTATTAAAACGTCATGTCATGTTTTACTAGTATAACAGAAACTTCGCCTCTTATTAAAATATGATTAATAACGAACTTGTAGCTTTTTTAAAAGTTACAAATTCGTAGGGCCTTGAAAAAGCCACGCTTTTCTTTTCTTGACTTTTTTCATACCGTGCTTTGGTTGGCTTAATGTAGAAAAAGACTAGCTGGGGCAGTGGCAAAAAATTAAAGGCATGAGAACAATATTCCGTACCAAGATTATTCGCACTACACTTATTTAACACTAAATATACATTAAAAAACATTGCTTTTTACAAAATCTCTTTATTCAGACAAAATCCATGTGTCTTGAGTGCCAATTTTTAACAGGCTGACTGATCCCTTCCCACCTGAACACTGCTTGACACATCGTAGAAAATCTAGTGAGGTGAGCAAAAAGAAATATTGAACAAGTCAACACGACCATTTGCAAATATAAATACAATAAAAAGGCATTTAGAATTAAAAATTTCTAGAATGATAAAATTTGGATCGTGTGACGATCCGGATAACTATACATTTACTATTTATTATCATTCACAATTACGAGTTACTTGCAACATTGTGGTCCCAACTTGGATCACAATCAATATTTTTTTTTATATTTGACATTTAATATCAAACTAAATTAATGCTGTGGAGGATGGAGATTCACATGTGATTCACCAGTACAACATTGAAAAATTGTCTCATTGCGCTTACCTTGCCGCTATTCATGTTGATCTTCGCTCATCTGCCTTGTCTATAACCATATGTAAACATGCTAATAAGAACAGTTCTACTCTTCATGAGTGCAAAGACGTCACAGCTGGATGATGATTGGACTATTTGTTCTTTGGTTGGCATCGGTACATAGATTTTACGTCCTGCTAACAATGCAATTGGTTTATCGTCAGAAAAAGTGTATCTGCGAAGTTCGAATATCTAGTGCGTATTCTTACAAAAAATAAACTGAATAAATTAAAGTTGTTCTAGTGGACAGGACCCGAATCCATCAGGCGACGGAAGGGCCGCAGAAGGAGACTTTCCTAACAGAAGTCGACCTAGACCTGGACCTAGACCTATATCTATCAGAAAAATGTGTTCTATGAGGAGAAAAGAGAAAATGAAATGATCTGCCAAGAGAAATGCCAGAAATGGGGTCGCCGTTAGGTAAACAGTCACTGTAAACTTAACTTTGCAACAAGAAAGAGACGACGCTTAGCTTTGTACGCGTTAAATCCCTTCAAATGTACTTCTTGTGCATCAAAAATGTTAGATTACTGCCCTTAGTGTTTTAAATAATACTTTCTTGTTCTATCGTGGTTTTGGGTTCCGAGAGTTCTAATCAGAGTTCTGTGACACGTCTAGAGATTTTTACTAGGAATTCTCGCTATAATTTTATATCAAGTAAAAATCCAAAGAGCACAGAACTCTTAAAATTTTTAAAAATTTTAAATTCAGGGAAGTTTTGAATACTTAATAGCATTGTAGTCTTAAGAATTTTAAATTGATCATCAAATTTGGCAAGACTGTTAAAAAGAACTCTTTCGAAATGAAACAGAACTCTTTTCAGAAATTGTTGAACTTGAAAGAATGAATTTGTCGAATATTTTTCATTCAAAAGATGTTAATACCTTTAGGTTTTTTATTTATTTTTGCGATTTTATTTTCAAGAAACTTAAAAACTCCTTCAGATGCCAAGAATTAAGCAGAAGGAGACTTAGATTATTATAATATGTGGGCGAGCTATTCTTTCGCACAAAATGTTTGTGGTGAAACTGAACGAAACTATTTCTTGAAAGCATCAATAACTCTAAAAATATAAAAATTAGCCTAAATGAAAAAATTTAGTTTTTCAAAAGTAGGGGGTGCATGTGAAGTTTTCTCTCTATTTTTGAAAAGTAAGTCTTTAATACTATTAAAGAGGTACTCAGAAATCTAACAAAAAAATTTATTTTTAGTAGTAGAGGTCCAGCTTCACACCAACTACTCAAAAGAACAAAAAGCCTCACATTTAACATTCAGAATCTTTATTTTATCATTCACCTTTCTATTCTGTTCCTATTTATGTAAGAAAATACAAGATTATTAATTTTTTTACAGTGAGCCAATGAATATTATATACGATGATATTTATCTGGCAAATTTTTATATTTTACCCAGCATGCCATTCATTTCCAAACCATTATTGCTATTTTAGTTACACTCTGTCCGTGCAACTTTAAAATATATTTTTTGTGTGAAAGAGGTCTATTACACCAGCTGCTTCCCTATTTTTACTTTTTGGATTTTTTTATAGCCTAGTGAATTTCGTTGCAAATGCGCTTGTATGCGCCACAAATAAAAAATGTTGCGTCGCATTAATAACCGAGTTAGCCATAATTTCCAATGCAAACCTTAAAAACTGTGCACGATACGAAGGTTTTAAAACTTTACACAGTGATGACCATGTGATGACCAGCAAAATAAAATTATTTTAATTCTTAGTGCTGAAAAGACTGTCGTATGTAGTTTTAAATGCACTTATATGCGCTATAAAATTTTATGAATATCTTGTAAATTGCCCAAGATATGGACGTCATAACATTTTGCAAAATGATAACTAACAAAACAAAAAGCCTTTAATCCGCGGTGACAAAAGGATTTTCGTAGGGGATTTTATTATTGGGTATTTAATTTCTCAAAAGTTAAGTGAAAACAGACTTTTTCCCCTATCTCAAAAGACCTTTATCAACTTTAATATTGCCAAAACAGTTATTTGGTGATACCAACGTGGTGCAGATCGATGACAAGTGGTAATGAAAGTGTTAATTATAGTTTTTTTTTTAAATTTTGAATGTAGAGCATATAAGCGCATTTAAAACCCCATACGACAGTCCCCTCATTACTGACGATCTAAAACTTTTTATTTTTTTGCCAATTACTTTGCAGAATATTATGTAGTCCATATCTTAAGCAATTTGCCAGGTATTTATAAAATTTTAGTAGCTCATATGAGCGCATTTGAAACCTTATACGACAGTCCCTAATTTTAAAACACTTTATCACTATACTTAATCCTCCTCTTTCTCTCTTTTCGTTTAATTCCTCTTTTATGTTTCTAAACATTTTCTTGCCTTTTTTTCAGGAATTTAGGTAATTATATACAAGGCATTTTTCTAAATTTTACGCAACAAAAATTCATGAATGTCGATCAAACTCATGTCCTTTTTTTTAATCATAAGGAATTGGTGTTGATATTAAGAAAGTGATAAATCGTTTAAAAATATGGTTGCCGTGCAAAAATATCAAATTCTAATTTTCACAAATGAATAATATATATGCGAAAAAAAATCCACTTGATAATTTCAACAGTTTTTTCTTCTTATTGTTAGAAGATAATTTGAATTTGTTCGTTTAAAAACATTGAGGTATAATAGTTCTAGTATAGCTATCTATTCGTGAAAATAACTACTTAATGTTTCTTAACTCCTTTTAAGTACAATAAATTAGAAATTTTTCAAATATTAAATAGATTTCTAGATAATCAAAAAAATTTAAAAGGTATAAAAGCTTTCAAACTAACTTAATGTGTATTTTTATGATTTTAAGATGATTGGAAAACAAAAAAGTCTTAGTGTGGTCGTGAGAACTCAACAAATTCAGTGGAGTTTGAAGTGTTAATAAAATTTTTATAAAATCCAAAGATAAGTAAAAATTTGGAGAAGTCAGCAGAATTCAGAACAATTTGAAGAATTCAGAAGAATCCAGATACTTCAAAAGAAATAAGGGGATTGAAAAAAAACTAAGGATTGAGAAGAATTTAAAGAAATTAAAATAATTCACAAAATCTGAAAGAATTTAGGAAATTTTTAAAGAAATAAGATAATACAAAATAATCCATAAAATTAAAAAGATGTAAGAAAATTTAAAACCTGCAAATTTGAAATTGCGCGGTCTCAGCTTGTTTGCTCACACAATCTTATTATATACACATGAACTGTCGTTCATCTAAAACGTGCTTCTGATTGGTTAATCTGTAATCGTTAATGACAAATTAATTATTAACTCTCTGAAAAATTAATATTTTCAACTTCATTTTTTAATGAGGCATTTATAAATACAAAAATGTACCTTGAGTACATGATAAGTACCTGTATTCTACCTTTCTATTTCTAAAATATCGTCTAAACCACTATTCTTACTCCCAAACACCTGCGACCTCTTTCGCTATTCACTGCCAATATCTACTCTTACTTGCATATCACATTGAAACCTTGTTTCGTCTCTCTCTGTCTTTCTCCCAATTCAAACATTCCACGTTACAACTCCTAACTTCTTCCATACCTTTTTGGGTACAAGCTTGCGAAATTCTCCTTACCTCACCCCTTCGTAGCTTCTCTGCAAAATTCCAAGTCAGTTGCTTAACCACAACTTTCTTCCGTCCTACTTCTTCCCTCAGCATATAACCAAAGCCCATGATGCATCTAAAAAATCTCTCATGCAGACTTTCCACTCTTATGATTTTCCCGTCCCCTTATTTTCACCTCATAACTTAACACTAGCCACACTTACCTCATACTTGTTAGATCAGCTTGCTCGTACATTTCAAACTCTTTCTCACCTGCAGCTGGTTTCCTCTTTTCGCTCCAAACCAAAATCTTAGGTAGCAAAACTCCTTCACATATTCCACCACCTAGCGATTTATCTTTCATTCGTACTCTACTCTATGCTTTCTTTTTCTTGTCAGTCACTGTTAAATATTTTTCTCTCGCATACCCTTTAAACACTCTCATTATTAGGCTAATCCCTCTTTTATCATCCGCTATTAGAGCTGAGTCATCTGCATATTCTATTAAATGCAATTTGCCTGTTCATACCTTAGAAAAATCCCGTTCCTGTCCAGAATTCTGCTTCTTCCATATGTCCTATCTTCACGCTCATCATAGTCACATTAAATATTGATTTTTTCCTCTCTACTAAACCATTGTTTACTTCTCTTTCTTGTCTATAGAATTGAGTACGTAGATGCTATTCACGGTCCCCATACCTTTTCTAAAACCCGTTTTTGTAGTAGACTTTTTTTTCTTTTAGCCTTCTTTCTAAACAAACCTTATTGCAAGTACTCCACATTTATTTTTCCATTCCTATACTTTTATAACATTGTGCTTTATTTTCAAGCCATCCTTTCCTGTTGCCTTGTTTCTTTTCAGCCTTATAACATTCTTATTTACCTATTCACTAATAATATTTTTTCTGCTATTATCGTCCCACTACCTTTTTTCCCGACGTCCACCTGTGCTTTCTTCTTTTCCTGTTGAGATCCTATTTCTTTATATACCTCTTTCTGCATTTTTTAGGCTTTCCTTCATCCTATCATTACTATTCCTGCATTCATCATCTTACCAACCTCTCAAACCTATCTCTCCCCATCCTTTTGCTTTTCCCACAACTGCTTCTTTTTGAATATATTTTCCCAGCTTATTTTTGCATCATCTTAATGCGCTTTAGGCCTTCACATTTAAATCCAGCAATCACAAAAAAGTGCTCTATGCCTATTTTATTGCCCACTTTCATTTTGACTGTCAGCTACCTTATTATTTTTTCTTTCATAATGTCATCTATTACCGTGTCCCATATACCTGTGTATATCATTTTCTGTTCCTCATCCGCGTAGTATTGCCGTTACAAACAAACCACGACTGATGTCCTTTTCTGTTCTAGCCACGTAGACACGTTAGTAGAGAAACTTAAAGGACTAATTATTAAGGTAAGGAATGAGGTGAAACCAAATGGATGTGGTATGGCACTGGGCTAGAGAAGGTTGGTAGGACGATAAATTCAAGGAAAGTAAAGATAGGATAAAGTAGAGTCTAAGAAAATGTACGAAATGGAAAACGAAAAAATGGTAACCAGGCGAAAAAAAGAGAACATGAGAATGTTGCGAGAAAAAAGTCAGCAGAAAAAATAGAAGTACATGTAAGAGGAAGAGAAAACGGACAAGAAAAGCAGGGAATGGTAAACAATAGTAGGAAAAAGAGAAAAAAGAAAGGGCTTGAATAAAGAAATTGAGATAAACAAGTCAACAAAGTATTTTAAGGCTCTCTTGGAAAAAATAACAAATTAAGTAAAAGATTAAGGCAGAAAGTATTTTAAGTATAATTACATTAAATATAAATTGTTCATTTATGAATCCGACGTTGTGATTATTTTAGATCAAAGAAATTTGGTTTGTTAACCAAAAAAGTAGCGGAAAATGTAAATGGCAGAAACGAGATTATTAGGGAA
>JAUELO010443052.1:0-13689 GCA_032357855.1 Amphibolips quercusostensackenii | reverse complement strand
AAAAGCTTGCTAATCTTAAAGTGTCTTTATCAAAAAACGTTTCCGGCTGCAGCCTAGTCAGTTTTTAGTAGCACAGATGCTTATATGCGACTCGTACATCAACATGAAGTCGTCAATGCTGCGGTGCTTTTGCACCGTGCCGCATATATCGCTGCAGAGAAGCTTGGTCTCCCATTTGATTTAATCGACACTACACGTGGTCTAGCATCATTAATAGTATTAATACCTCAAGTGCTAAAATGTCATGTACAAAAAGCAGAAAACTTACTTCTACTAAAAGAACATGCTGAGAAGCTCCTTCATGTTCAGTTTTACGGCATTATACGCATAGGAGAGCTCTCGATGTGTCTGTCCAAAATGCTTCTTTAGTCTGCTGAATTAAGATCGGAAACTGAGGGATTTTTTATTGTAAAGATGGCGTTATAGATACCTCAGTTCACCGTGAGCGCATTATTGATGCACCTATAGAAAATCAATCAAACTATGGACGCTAAAGGTATACAGAGAGACGCAGTGTGGCTCTAAAAGTGTTATATTAGGATCTAAGGCATTTTTATGGTGTTAAAATAACGCTTGTCTTGGTATACGTCCAGGGGGAACTAAAGTCCATTGTGGAGAATGACCAGTGTAAGATTTCCTGAAATTTCTCATTCTCCACCACCTAATGTATCAGAGCTAAAAAAGCCTGATATTTCCTCCAAAGTCTGAAGACGAATATCACTTACGTGATCGAATTCTTGGCACCAGCCGATGGTAATATACGGCAAAGGAGAATAAAAATCGGGTTGAATATCAAGCACTTCTTTTCGAGCTTAGCAGACTGCACCAAGGCCACAAAGTCCATCTAGTAGTCCTCATAATTAGCTGCCTTGGAGGTGTGAAGGCTTCGTTTTTTAGCCAACTTAACAAGATTTCGGCTTGCCAGCGTCACGCTCAATCTATAGCGAACCGGATGCAAAAGGTTGTTCTTCTGGAATTACTTCATCTGGTCCATCAACACTTCTCTTTATAACATTCTACGAAGGTTGGTATCTCTAAAAGAGTATTTAGACTTAAGGGCTTTATTTCCAACTATACCGTCTGCCGCATAAGGTCATCCCCGGCTCAAATTTCTCACCTTTGCTTACCTTATAGGACAGAAGGAGCAGGAGTGAATGACGTACACGTTTCGGTTGCCTCGCGATCGGCGACTTTAAAAAACAATGATCGTAGTTCCGAAAGCCTGCAACTTTTCTAAATAATATCCCTAGAAACGGGATCCCTATAGAAGGGCTCTGTAGGATGAATGTTGGATCCTTATAGGGCTTTCTAGTATGTATACCTGCGGATTATGACGAATGCGCAAGGAGAATATAGAAATCTTAAATGACGACTGACACCAACGAAACTACTCATCACTTGCCGCGTTTCGTGACCGTGTTTTGTAGGGAAGAACCGGGTCATGAGTACCTGTGGGATAGATGTTGTGCCCATTTAAAATAATAATAATTTAAAACAATATATAATAATATAATAATAATAATAAATATATGTAATAGTTATAATAATAATAAGATCTGGAAATTTTTCTATGTACCTTTACCGAAGTCCTGGTGGTTCGGAACCCACCTCAAGCTGTGGTTCTTCCATCATTTACTTATTTGCATCTCAGTCCGTCAATAATAAAGTAAAAAACAGGAATTAATACGGGAATCAGTTTCTAAATTATTATTCAAATTTTCTGTTATAAAAATTAATTTTTCACTGAAATGATCATTTTTTTATAAAAAAAAGATATTTAATGAATTAGAAATAGTTGTTAGATATGTGGTTAGAAATAGTTGTGATTCCAATCGAAAAATTATATAATTTTAAACAAGAACCAGTCGAATTTAACGAAAAAAGATTAGTTTTCAACGAGAATTGTGATAGTTGATACTTCATCCAAAAAACTGTTCAATCAAAATCAGTTGAATTCAACCAAAAAGAAAACGAATTTCTAGAAAAATAGTTTTATCTAAGAATAGAAAAATTAAATTTTCTTAGCAAACAGTTGCACTTCTAATAAAACAACCATTTGAAAAAATTATCATTTTTTCATTATTTCTTATTATTATATATTTATATTAATAAATAATATAATTATATCATTCTCACTGTCATTATCCTCCCTAGAAAAGAAACTTAGCCCACAATTTTCTACAAAACAAAGGAAATATTGCGTTCTTTGCACGCAAATAAGGAAATAATAGGAAAATAAATTCTTTTAGATGAAATTATTGTTATTACAATATTAAATGCAATATGTGACGTGAAACAAAGATAAAAGCTTTAGGGTCAAAAAATCGATTTTTTTGTATTCATTAATTGTAAATAAAAAATATTTCCGCTATCAAATAAAAAACCTCTATCGCTTCGCAAGCGAAATTGTATTTTTAAGAGCTCAAAGTACGAGGGCCTTCTTGCTATAACTGTCCTTCGTTTTTTTTTGTTTTTAAACATTCATAATCAAACTCTTTTGTTATAAACATTTTTTAAAAAATGGCAAATTTTAAGAAGTTTTCGATACCGCGAATTTTTCTTATTGAACTATTTTTGAATCAACTGAAAATTATGATTCGCAAACACAAAAAAATGATATTTAGAAGCATTTATTGCTAAACATTTTTTGTAATTAACACTAAAATTGTCAGAAATAATTAAATGGCTGGCGTCTAAAAGGGGGTTACCCTCAAAATTTTCGTAATGCACTTTTTCACTTCTTTGAATGTACTGACAAAATCTTCGTCTATAGCTCTTGAAAGAAATCCAAAATTTATTAAATTTTTTTATAAAAATTATCAAAATTAGCGATTGTGGTAACACTAGGTGTACCTAGCGGCCAAAAGGGGGTAACCATTTATTGAGTGTTATGGAAAATCGGAATTTTCTTTTCTTTCTCGAGGCTCTGAGTGAAAATAGTGCACATGGTCGCCATCTGAGTATTTCAGACTGTAACTTATTAGTGCGTGTACGTGTAGAAGGATCTGCTTTACCATTATCGAGTTTCACATTGCTACTTGCGTATAAAAAATCATCAGGTCAGGTTAGCACCGCTTAATATTCTGCTTATTACATATACTTTCGGGCTATTCTTTGTGTCTTGCATGGTTGTAGGTTGTTTAGCACAGTTTTAAGAACATTTTAGTAAAAATTTTATTTTTTCACCGTGAAAATTAGCTAAGAAAAATGCAATCTCGTAGAAAGCGCCGCGAGCTGCGTCGAAGTGGTAAGGAGTACGAAACTGCAAAAGGCAAACGTCTGTGGGCCTAAAGCTAAGCTCGATTCCATGGCATCTTCTATCACTTTGTTTTTGTGTTTGTATTTTTTTAATGAAAAAGTTGTTATATCATTTGATAGTTTTCAAAAAAATTTCTTAATTTTATTGTTTGCCATATTTCTAATAAATAAAGTTAACATCAGTTTCCAATACTTTTTATTTATATTTTTCTGTTTCGGAAGTTTATTATAGCTCTTAAAGTTTATTTAAACTACTGTCTACTTTTTTTAATGATTCGAAGATTTCTTATACTTATTTTCGCACTTTGTTGCTTTCAGGTAACCTGTCAATGTTCGTACGAGTGCGACACAATCTCTCACACGCATCTAAACCTCTTTATGCAAATTGTCGTTCGTTAGAGAATAAAGCGCAAAAATTGTAAGTAAACAATCTCATCGACATCGTTCCTCTGCAGCGCCGTCATAAAGTAAAATTTTCAAACTCGAGCCGGCGGCAAATAATGGCATTATATTGAATTGTCAACGAGGAGGGATGAATAGTTCTAGTTCGTCGTGACACTTTTACAAATACTTTTAGTATTACTAAGAAAAGTGTGGAGATTATTATAAATAAAAAGAAGATGGGGAAAGAGCACGTAGCTAAAAATCGACGTGGTTCTCGTGAAAGATAATGCACTGAAAATATTTGTAAGATTGTCAGGAATAACATTTACAGCATATCCTGTCAAGAGATACATTACAAAAGAAAATTTTCTGAAAGAGAATATTCAAGCAGTGATTTAAGTTTTGTTTTCCTACACGCTGCTTTTAAATAAGAGTTTCCTGACATTCGTGTTTTCTTAAATTATCACACAAAAGTTTTCAAAAAAGACTGTTAGAATATATCTTTTTGTGCATTACGCGTAGATAAATGCAGAACTGGCGATTGCAATCAGTTTAAAATCAAGAATTTCTTAGCAACTAGTGCAATTTGCAATGCTAAAAAAGCTAAACTTGCAGCCTACCATTTAAAGTCCGATAAAGTACGGTCAGCCAAGAAAATTGATAAGATCCAACCGGAAATATTTACTTGCTTGTCAATCGATCTTCAGCAAGTCTTGTCTATTCCATCATTGACGCATCCGGAAACGTTTTATTTCAGACAACTTTCTTGCTACAATTTAGGCGTTCACACAAGCCCAGATAATTCTGCATTTATGTGCGTTTACGATGAGTCGTATGGGAATTGAGGATCGTCAGAAATAGCAAGCTGTATTTTTAACTTGGTCAACGACGTCAAAGATTTTCATTTCTTGGAAAATCTTGTAATATAAAGCGATTACTGCTGTGAGCAGAATAAGAATGAGACTCTCTTGTTCGCATACATGTTGATGATCAAGTTCGGCCTTTTGCAGAGCGTGGATAATAAATTTTAAGTTTCGAGGCACAGTTTTCTTGATTGCGATAGAGATTTTGCCTCTATTAAAAAAAAATCTACCCTTTACGAATTGAAGCATTCGCACGATAAAATTAGGCGTTAGAAAAAAGTGCCTTTCAGCATCGTCGGAATTTAAAAATTTTACAATTTTAAAAATAGTGCGGAATATTTCTACAACAAAACTTGCGATTTCCAGCGCCGTGTAGATCAGAATCAGAACGCTAGGCAAAGTTGAGTTAAAAAGGGCATTTGACGACGCACAATTTGAGACACTCAATGTCTGGAAACGATGTAATTACACCTTAAAATTAGGTACACATGATTTTAAAGTGCTGTTTTTCCTAATTTCCTTAAATTTCTCACAGAAAAGGATATTAATGCTCTGCGAAAATTTAAATTGAAGGTGAAATGCAAAGGCCTATCCGAAAAAAAATTACCTTCGCAAGATGACGGAATATCCGCCAAGAGATTTTCATGCATTTCACGACTTAATTTTAAACAATAAAAAATACAATGTTTTGTGAAACTGTCAGTCATAGAGATATTGTCGAATGTAATATTAGGAATAGTAACAAACTGCAAAATGAAGGTTGAAATCTTTATAACATGCCTTATTAGAAGCATTTTTATTCATCTCAAAATCAAAATAATAAATCAATGTATGAACATTTTAGATATAGTACAATTTAATGGTAATATATTCTTTTTTGAATAAACCGCACGATTTTTCCGTAAATGATAATTGAAACTTTCTGTTTATTTATAGAAATTGCAAATACGAATAGCTAAACAGAATTTTATAAAAAATAAAATACGTTATGACAAATTTGTTTTCACATTATATGGGAATCGTGAAAAGATTTTTTGTATTCATTTTTGCTCAGAAAGATCAGAAAAAATACTTTTTAAACACAATTTTTGTCGTTGAAAATAGTTGTAGTCATTAGAATTAAAACTATAAAAAACTTTGAACACATGTCATAATTCACGAGTTTGCAATATAAAATGGTTCAAATAATAAATTAACAAAGTAATTCTTTAACTAATATAAAAGTGATGTACGCTCGATATGTGGGTTATCCCCTTTAGGCCGCCAGGCACCCTTAGGGTTACCACCCTGAGCTACGAAAACGCTCATAATATTTACAGTTTTGTCAATAATAAACTAAAATTTCTAAAAAAATGTGTGTAGAAGGGTCGTCTATTCTAAAATTAATTGTTGTTATTTCAAATATAAAAATAGCAAAATACGGCCGTTTTTACTGCCTCCTGTAAAACAATGAAAATGAGAGTTACCCTCTTTCAGACGCGAGCCATTCAATTTTCGACTGTGGTGGGTTATGAAGAGTAAATTTCCATTTCAGCCCATTGTGTGGCAAATAGTACCTGTGTAGTAAAATCCTTCTGTACAGCAACTAATTTCTCTTATCTCATGCTAAGCCGAAGATAATTTTTAAGTTGAAGAACCAAACTTTTTTTAAAATTTTTATTATTAACGCTACAGAAATTGCTTTCTAGCACCCTGTTATAAAAACTATATCGAGCATCCTTAGCAGAAGCTACATAATTATTGAAAATATATAAGTAGGATAATTAGTCAAAGTAATTTGAAGCCTATATCTTAAAAACTTATTTTACAAAACGCATTCCCTTTTTAAAAAATTTTAAAATATCTACTAGCAATACGATTTCGTTAAGTTTTATAAAGATCAAGGGACAAGCAAACTTCAAGCTGATACATTTGGCGAATTTTTCCCGATATACCAACATGCGAGAATAACCTTAAAGAAAATTAAATTTTCTCTTTTTTGTGGCAGAATTGGGTGTAAAGTTTTATTGCTACGCTAATGGCCAACCTGTTTCTTAGTTCAGACGTTTTTATTCTTTCAATAATGATTTTTCTCTTTTGAGGCCTCCTCGTCCCTCTGCTGCCAGGCCTTTGTCTTCTCCTGTCAGGTCCATGTCTCCTCCTGCCAGTTCTTCTACCATCCCTTTCTCCAGATCTCTTACTCCTGACAGATTTTTTTGTGTTCATGCACTTAGGCGTAAACTTGCACGAATTGAAATTGAACAACTTAGACTTATTCGGCTTATTCCGGAATCGAATCCGCACCGAATATTCTTACAAAATAATAAGCTGTATTATCAGCATCTTATTGTAAAGCTAATGCAACATTGAAGAATAAAAAATTTAGTATACTTTTTTCGTGACTTCTGCATTTCTTACAGATGATTAGTATTAGCAAAAGATATTGTATGAATATTGTCTCGAAGATTTTCCTGCGACACGTGTAATCCCCTCCAGTGAATTTTTTAATGTTATGAAAAACTTTTCTTCTAAGTATGGTTGTATACAATATTTAAACGAATCCTTCGAAATTTCGGCGATACATTTTTTAGGCGGAAAAAATCGAATTCTTGTTAATAAAGATTGGCGTCAGTGAATGCTCGTCCCGCTAATTAAGAATCGAGCAAATATTTTGTCGAACTAAGAAACTCCCAAGAAATCATTTTTTGACCTAATAATTTTCACATTTATTGCAAAGAAATATTTCTTTGCATTGAAGAAATATTGAAAAAAAACTTTTTCTCTGGGTTGAAGCATGAATTCTTTTCCTTATTCATTAATTAACCGGGCGTACAAAATAACATCAAAACTCAACATTTTAACCGAATAGTGGAATCCTGAACCAAAACAGATTGCTTTTCAACTGACAAGATGATATTTTAGCAAAAATATTCAATTAACACTAGAATAGTCAAATATTGAACAAAATACATGAATTTTTGTCCAAAGCATTAAATTTTCAACAGTAAAGGATACATTTACAACCTTATGGTTAAATTTTTGACTAAACAAGATAAATTTTTCTACCCAAATTAAACAGTTGAATTTTCAGTCAAAAAATGTATTCTTGGTAAGAAATAAAAAAAAATTTTGTTTAAATAATTAAATTTTAAACAAAATAGTACAATTTTTGACTAAACGAGAAATTGATGGCTCTATATTTTTTTAACGAAGAGTAGAAATGATATCCTCACGCAAAAAATTGTTATTTGCATTTTTAATTCATTTGTCATTGTCATTTTATCATCATCATTTTTATTATCATTTTATTACCATTTTTATTAATATTTTGTTACATAATTACAAACTATTGTATTATTATATTATCTTATTATTTCATTAATATCATTATCTTATTATTCAAAGAGAGATAAGTACCCTTTCAGAGATGCCCTAGAGAAAGGTGTCGTTTAGTCGCTTAATATTTACATAGTTGATGACATAACGGCTGCAATATAAAAATAAGATGAGTTTCACGTATAAAACAAATTTACTAGTAATAGATAATTCAGTTTTCCTTCTATTTGGACAAAATGAGGATCTTTCACACTGTAGTCTTATCTTTGGCAGTTCTACTTAATTACATTGGTAAATATAATAATGTAATATAATATATTCATAATTTTAGGTATAGTTTGCAGCTTTTTGCAAATAACAATATGTTCAATTTAATCCCATTCCTATCACGATTGCTATTTTTTGCGAACTTTACGCGGTAAAAACAAGTTATCCTAACTTTATTTAACTTGTCATAGCTGTAGGATTGACGTCGTCTGTATAACAAATAACACTTAAAGGATTAGTCAGATTGATTTGTGCTTGTGCACACAGTTTTAGGGACCAAAAAAAAAATTAAGTTTGTTATCCAGCTATTTTGGATGAAAATTACAGAAGTAAGACATTTAAAAAAATTCTGACACTATTTTTCTCAAAATTCAAAAATGCTATGGTCGGTTGTTTGTAGTACTTGGATATTCAAACAATTAATCTTTATGACTTTTTTTGCAAAAAAAAATATCAGGGTTATATTATTTTTTAATAAAAAAAACAAATAGAAATGGACATTTGAGCCAAACAACGCACGAAATAAAAAAACGTCAAAAAAGCGTTGCTTTTTAGAAGATCTGCAGAAATATTATAACAACTTTTCAAATTTTTCTGAAAAATCGAAAATTAAAATTTTGATCTCTCAAAAAACAATTTAAAAAAAAAGTTTCATTTTGCGTTCGAACTATGCAATATAGGAAAAAAGGTTAATTGACAAAAATTGTGCACCCAAAAAAGGATCTACAAATTTGTCACAAATCATTTTTTTAAAGGATGCGTAAATTTTGTCTGAGCTTTTGAAAACGATATTAAAAATAATTAATTATTTTAGACAAACGACAAAAACTACGAGAAAAATCTGCCCGCTGCGCAAGCACATTCTCATTGCACACTGCGCAAGTGGCTCGCGTCGCTCGCAAGTTTGACTGCGCCTAGGGCGCGCGGCTGTTAATTTTGCGCTTCGCGCTCGATAATGTATTTAACTCGCGCTGCGTGCTCGGCTTTTGTATTTCCACCCACATTTGTGCACAGAGCTTTGAAAATTAAAGGTCAAAGCATCGAGAACTTTGATTTGGTGATTGTCAATTCTCTTTTGTTAAAGCTTTTTTGGCTATATCGAACACATTCTCATCAAGTATCTCGTGCTTTGCACTCTATTTTGTCAAAAATGTGAACTTTTCTGCATTATCTTCAACGCTATTATGTCAAATGTATACTAAATTAATTTTTCTACCTCATACTGAGACTGCTTATTCAAATATTGCCAAATAAAGTACAAACTTTATTTATTGTTAATAATATAATACTTTTTTCTTATTTGGCTTTAAATTCCATTCTTAGCTTTTCTGACAAATTTATCATTTTTTAAAATATATATTATTACAATTAATGATAGGCATTTGTATTGAAACATACATATTTTTATTGACTCGTTTTTATAATTAAAAAAGGGCGCATCCTGTGAAAGAAAAATTTTATTATCAAACATTTTATAGCAACTTGTTTCGTTTTTACAAAAAACTATTGTTTTATTTTTGATATATTTTCATAACAATGGTTCATAACAGTTTTGTAAATCTTTTTTGGTTAAGCAACTTTTATTTCATTCTTATTCGTCTCTTGTGCCATTTTTCCAAAAATTAAATTTTTTTATTTTCAATTCTATTATTTACAATTAAAAGAAAATCTAATTGTCTTATCTGAAAATTATTAGTGATGAATTTGTAGATCCTTTTTCGGTGAATAACTTTTGTCTGCTAATTTTGTTCCGTACCTTCTCGCTTTTCAACAGATTCAAATTTTTTATTTCTAATGTTATTTTTTGCAATTAATACAAAAATTAAACCTCCTACCAAAAAATTGTTTTTAAAAAATTTGTAGCTCTTTATAGTTTCAGCAAATTTTATTTATGCATTCTCTTTCTAGCTAGTGTCGTTTGTCTAAGAATAAAATTTTTTCATTTCATTTTTCACGATTAAAAACTAAACTACGCATTCCATCCATAAATTATTTGTAACAAATTTATAGCTTTTATTTGAGGGAGCAACTTTTGTTTAATTTTTTTTTCGCTGCATGTTTCCGTTGTCAAAAAATGTGATTTTTTATTTTTATGTTGTTTTTTACAAACAAAACAAAAACTACGCATCCTATTAAAAAATAATTGATAACAGATTTGTAGATCTTTTTTGGGTGCATAACTATTTTCCATGACCTTTTTGCGTATCTTGCATAGTTTAACCGCAAAATGGAACGTTTCGTATTTCATTGTATATTGAGCGATCAAAATTTGAATTTTTAATTTTGAATAAAAATTCAGAAAGTTGTTATGATATTCCTTTAGGGCTTTCAAAAAGAAATGTTTTTTCGTTTTAAACTTTTTTTCATATCGTGCGTTGTATGGCTTGAAATGTACATTTTTTTTGTTTTTTTGGATCTTGAAAGTTCTATAACTCTGATAATTGTCTTTTTATTTCAAAAATCATAACGATGAATTGTCCAAGTTTCAAGGTACTACGAAAAGCCGTCGACATAATTTTAAAATTTGAAAAAAATGATTAAAAAATTTTTAAAATGCTCTAATTTTTTGGATTTTGATCTAAAATAGCTAGATAACGAACTTGATTTTTTTTTTGTTCTCTGAAACTGTGTGCCAAATTGCAATTTAATCCGATTAGTGTTTCAAAAGTTACACGATATACAAACGACAACTACAAGAACGTCGATAACGTCGAGAACGACGACAACGACGAAGACAGCGACAAGGACGACAACGACAGAGACCAACGTAATACTATTTTCTTTGACTCAGAGGTTCTTGAAACGCAGAGATTTAAAGAAATCCGCGATAGTCAATTTTTACATATAAACAATACCTTATTAATGAAAAATAATGATCTTTACCTGAAAAAGAGCTATAAATTTGTAATAAATTTTTTTTGATAAAACGCATAGTTTTCGTTTTGATCGTGAAAAGTAAATTAAAAATAAAAAAATTTAATTTCTAAACAAACCACATCAGCTACGAAAGAAGTTGTTAGACACAATTTTTTCTCCTGAAAAAGAGCTACAAGTTTGCTCGTAATAATTTTTTGATAGGATGCGTGAATTTTGTTTTAATCGGAGAACATTAAATTTTTTGAAAAGCCCTACATGGTACAAAAAAAAGGTACAGCCAAAAGTTTTTAACTGAAAAAAGATCTACAAATTTATTACAAATAATTTTTAAATGGAACATTTAGATTTCCTGTTAATCGTGACAAATAGGATTAAAAATAAAAAAAATTAAATTTTTGGAGAAATGACACAAAAGACAAATAAAAATACAAAAGTTGTTTAACCAAAAAAGATCTATAAGTTTGTTATGAACCCTTGTTTTGAAAATATATTAGAAATAAAAGAATTTATATTGAGAAAAACGACACATGAGACAAATGAAGAGACAAAAGTTTTTAAACCGAAGAAGACCTATAAATTTGTTATCAACGCTTGTTTGAAACATATATTAAAAATAAAAAACTAAATTTAAAAAAAAAATGTGAGAGAAGAGTATTATTATGAATTGTAGTAATATGAATTAATTAAAATGATGGATTTCTCAGGGTAGCTAAGAATAAAATCTGATGCAAAATACAAAAAAAAGGATTAAAGTAACCATGATGAATAAAGTAAGTACTTCATTTTGCAATATTTGAACAAGCAATTACAGGCCGATGTACTGATGTAATCACTGGTCAACAAAATGTGACCTATGTGCTCATGGAATGAGACATTTCATGTTGCAGGTGTCATTCTCTTTGTTTCCTAATTGCGAAGAAATTTAAAAAAAATAAATTAGGTTCAGGCTATCACCGTTTGAAAGATACATGACAAAGAAGTTGTCTCTTTCTACGGATTTGCCAATTTGACGGCTTACACTTACTTGAAGCGAATCATTATACTGCAATTTTAAAATATCTGTTTTTCATGTTGCTAGCTCTTTTTGGATAATAATGATAAATTGCTGCTTGTAATCATGAACTTTTTCTCTTGCATGCTCGACGATGTTGAGCATTTGGTTCATCAGTCGTGAGATTTCAACAGAAGTCTGCTTAAGCATTTACACTCCACTTACCTTCGTACCTCTTCTCGCTAGTAGCAATATCTTGATGAAATCTTTCACCATGCTCATCACTTACTGCTTCTATATTTTTGGAGAAGAAGCCCAAGTGAGAATGCATTATGTGAATTTCAAGTGACATGTTCACCTCCATTTCCTGAAAGTTTTTCAACATCGTATCAATCAAGTATTGGTAGTGTCTGGATTTCCTGTTTCCTAAGAAATTGTCTATAACAGCTTTTACTAAAAACCATGCTTGTCTCTCATGTTCAGTAGGAATCTTTTCCAAATTGCTATCTAGCATCAGTTGTCGTATTTTTGGTCCATCAAAAACTTCCTCCTTAATTTTTGAGTCACTAAGCTTATGGAATTTCCTTTTCATACAAAGAAGACCTGCTTCTTTATTTTTATTGATCGCTTTGATGTTATTTTTCATGATTTCAAGGATTATATGTAATCCTGGCAGAAAGATCTTTTGGTCATCAACCAGTGGTTTTTGAGAAACCTTCATCTTTCCAGGTTTTAATGTCTGTCGCGCTGGCCAAACTCTAACATCGTAGTATTTGTCTCACGCTCTACTGTCCCAGGTGCATAGAAAAAAGCAACAATATTACGTGTAACCAGATCGCAATCCGAGCAGAATTCCTATTACTTTAAAATGATTACAGCTGAACCATTTATGTAGCTCGTAATCTATTTTGTCAAGTAAAAATTCCATGACATCATAGCACTCTTTCATATCAGTGGCGTAAGCAACGGGTATTGATAAATATTCGTTTACGTTGTGCAGCCGAACAGCTTTCAAACTGTACTTGTTCAATTCAATGTATTTATAAGCTCCAATTCTCTGATTTATATTCATGACCAAGGGCCTTCATTAGTCCATATACATCGTTGCAATAGATGAGACTATCTTGGCTAGAAAAAAATAAAGTTAAATCTTTTTTTTAATTTCGATAATGGGATATCCATTTTTTTCAAGTCATTTATTTATTTTAGTCTAGAGCTTCAAATTTTAGCCTCATTTTCAGATAAATTAAGATCTCTTGTCAAACTATTTAATTTTTTTCGAACAAATAATTGTGGCAAGTTTCTAGTCGGCTCATATTTCATTTTTTGATTTTCTTTAAAATAATTGATTTCTTTTGCTTTGCGTTTTAAGGAATCAACCTGGAGATACTCATCACGGTCAAACGCAGCTCTTGTCACAGAACAAACATTAGAGTAAATTATGGAGTCCTTGCATCTTGATGAGTAGCCATCAACATTTCTCGAACAGAAATAACAATTATAGATATAGTTTAGAGGTTCTCTCCATGAAGTAGGGTAAGAAAAAGTAAAAATATGATTAAAATTCCCTCGTTATACTGACTTTAATGAAATAGCACGAGTCAAGCAGCAACTGTTTGGTAACCAATATTTTTCTACATTTTTGGCCTTGATCTAAAAAAAAATCTCGTAACCTTCTCGCATTGCAAGAGAAATTTTTTGTCTTTGTTTTTGTGGGACAAAAACACCGCAAAC
>JAUELO010443042.1:0-14008 GCA_032357855.1 Amphibolips quercusostensackenii | reverse complement strand
TCAAGACCAAAATCAACGTTAATCGTAGAAGTGGACGAACGTAAATACCAAATTTTACGTTTAAGAGCACTGAATTGAAGATGAACTAGGAATATTTTTTACCTGAGCATGCTTTTTAATGTTAAGGTACCTTTTTTTATCCTGTACAAAAAAGGTTACTGCTACTAAGATAGTCGTGGGTCGAACTTTGCAAGTCCATCGAGTCACTTAGTCGGAATCTTGGCGCGCTCAACTAATTCTGTTTTAGAGCCTTATCTCAAGCGTCCTTTTTACTTTTTCAAAGAAAGTTTTAAGCTTGCCCTCACACACTTCAGGTAACGCGTTGAGACTGGAACTAGAAAGTGTTCCACTAGCATGTAACATATTACAGATGGCCTAAAATCAGCTAGAGAAGGTTCTGGTGATGGGTGAGAAGAGGCTTCTAAAAGTTTGTTCAAAACGTCTACAGGTCCTTGAAAACTCGGGTAGGGCAGTTCCCGTGTTTAACTGGTTCCTGCAGCTAAAACATTTCATCATGTTGTTTGAAATGGAGGATTCTATAGTTCAATTTGGACTTGGTAAGTTTACAGAACGACAAGGATTTAATCCTCATAAAATTCGAGGCCTATCTTAGAGATGTGGACTTGTACAGGGTGAGTCAGATATCCTCTTTTCAGGTGCTGCCTCACCTATGGATCGTCCCCATGAGGCAGCAGTACCTTTATGGCGAAATACCGTTCAGATACTTCAGACTTCTGGTCCAGGTGCGTCTAAAGGGAGGCGTAAGGGTCAGATTCTCATTGGGGATCTTTCTTTTAGGTACACTAGGCGGCAACTTCGCACAATCTGCAACCAGTAAGTAAAAGGGAATCTGTTCTATTTATTGACAGAATGCTGTATGTATAGTGATGTCAGAAGTAATTGTATCAAGTCCGCGGTAATACTTACACCCTTTAGTCCGTTCTGGATTGCGCTTCTGAATCTCTCGGATAAAACAGAATTATTGCGTGTCGCTGAATATATTTCCAGTGTATTAAAAGTTAAGTTGATACTCTCACGACATTAAGAAATATCACAGCTTACATAAGTATTATTATACTTTATTTGTATAGTATAGCTGTCACTAAATAATAATAATAATAAGAAGATGAAAATTCCCATAGTGGAGAAAGACGAAGGGGAAGAGGTTAAAGTTCATAGGAGAGTGTCGCTAATGTTAATAATATATAAAATATATGTAACTGCTTAACAGAGATGTTGAAGAAAGAAGTTGATGTAAAAAATAGGACCACTGAATCAGGCCGGATTTAGAAGAGGTATCAGGGTGTTGGAAAACATATTTGCTGAATTATCTGCTAAGTAAAAGGACTAAAAAGGTGGAATGTTAAATTGTAGCAATTTTTGTGTACTTAAAGGTGGCGTTTGATTCTTTGGATCAATTCCAGGTAGAAAAAGTTATTGTGAAAAGGCGTATAATGGAGGGTTTGATAAAGAAAGTATAAGAAATTTTCAGAGAGACAAAAAGCAGGGTTGAGGTAGCAGCGCAAGTAAAAGATAGTATCAGCTTTAAGAGGGAAGTGAGACAAAACTGTTTTCTGAGCCTAATTTTATTTAATAAAATAATCTTACAGGTGTATTAAAATAAAGAGAAAAGTATAGGGATGATTCAGGGTGTGAAAAGAAATGATGTGTACCCTGGCATATGTGGATAATATAAGGCTGATGGCAAAGGATGAAAAAGGCATGACGCGCCCAATTACAGGGTTTCAAAAATATGTATAAGAAATAAAAAAATGAAGATTAAAAAATGGTTGAGTAAGAAGTGTGTGGTTATTTGATAGGATAGTATAGCCGATATTAGGCGATGAAGCAGAGATATGAGGATAAAAAAAAAGATATTGTAAGGTTACAAGAGAGATATATGAGGTAGATGCTAGAAGTGGACTAAAGGACGCCTGGATATATAGGGAGAGAAAAGCAACAAAGGGATGAATAAAATATCAGAGCGGGAAAAAGGGCATAGAAGTTTGAGGCAAAGTTAATGAAGGGAAGGAAGGAAATCGTCGAACAAGTTTTAAAAGGAGGAAGAAGAAAGAAGAGGGTTTGTTATAGATATATAATTATAATGATGGATAATGATTGACAAATCAAAATATAATAAATAGTTCTAGATGTCCAAAAAGGTCTACCGAAGTATTGAGAAAAGGAATAGAGAAAGAGAAGCGATGAAAAAAGCTCTCTCGAGGTGTCTCCTGAGGACGCAGGACGCTAGGTGAACCAGTGCAAGGAAGTAGAAGAGGACAGTGGCGTGAATTTAAAACTTGAAATTGAATGTGACTAGTATTTTCAAAATTTGGCGTTACTCGCAAATAAGCAAATAGTAAAAAAACTTCCACGTCCATTTTCTCCAAACTGGATACATCTTTTTATCAGACTTTCTTGGAAACAGTTTAGAAACACTTCAGCTTGGGACGGGACTTCAGTTTTATCTTTAGGTAGTGAATTCAATTTTACTGATGGTTTTTTCATTCTCCCAACAAATTCCCATATGGAAACAGAAAAAACGGTGGGTACGAAATGTTGCAGGTAACACTATTCGACATGGATTTTGCCACTTGTCCAATGATAACTGATTTCGATAGGTTTTTTCCCCGTATGATCTGAATCTGGAGACGGAAGTAGAGAATTTACTTTAGTTGACGAGGAAAACGGAGTCAAAAGGCCTAAAAAACGTGTTTTTGGCCATTTTTGAGGACGTGTAAAAATATAACGCGAGCTAATAGAACCTTGTGAGATGGTTGAAATGAAAACTTGTTTTTTTTTTCTTCAGGAGTAAAAAACAAAAAACTAGATGCTATGACCTTGAAATGGTCGGGAACAGACTTTGTGCATGTGCGCGCACCAATTCCACCACACACTTCCACTTTGGCGCTTGCTGCTCTCACCGTCCTCCAACTTTCCTCTCAATAATTCTCTAGCCTCTCAAAACTCAAAGTACTACTTTCGTGTTCAATTCAGGTTGATATGCTCCCACGGTTTCAGTTGAAATCACGTTTTTTCTCTGAGATCAGCGAGCGTCAAGGCGGAAGCGTGTAGTGGAACTGGTGCGCGGACATGTACAAAGTCTGTACAAGGTCTAATAAAGACCTCGTTGCGCGAACGAAGTTTTGGTTCTAGATAATCTATTAGAGAAAAATCCAATTTATTTGTTTTTATATTAAAGCATTTTTCTAAATAACTTTAAAGTCATCGCTAAAGTACGCAATCATCTCTTCCTTGAGTGAATCCGTCAATCATCTTTTTTATTTTCAAATAATGATTTAAATTTCAGTAAGATTTTTATTCCTAAGAGATAATCTTACTGAATTGTTGTTTGTTTAATCATCAATTTTTGCTGCAAAATGTTTAATGCTAGTTTTAAGTGTCCTATCAGTATTAGAATCAATTTTTTTTGTAGCAATTTACTGCACAGAAAGAAATAACCCAAATTAAATAAATCTTTTATTGAAAATAAATACCATTGGGATAAGTTTGAGTTGCAAAACTTCTATTACTAAAAATTAATATGATTTTTACTGATTAAAAAATCTTTTCCTTAAAATCAACCAACGGCAGTTATAATTAGTTTGATATACAATAGTATTTTGCCAAGTTACCGAGATATTTACGGATTTTCTTCCAAAATTTTAATAAAATATAATCAAGAATGATTTTAAAAGAAATTTTGTAAGCATTTACCCATTAAAAAAATTTATCGAGCTTTTTACACCAAGTTTGCACCAGAGGCAAAAATCGGAAAACCGAATAAGTTTTGTCAAAAATTTTACGAATCTTGTTGCAAAAGATAATGTATATGAAAAGAGAATTAATTTGAAAAAAATGAAACGCTCGTGCTTTCATATAACCTATTACGAAGAAGTAAGATTGAGGCATTGGATATTCAGTCAGCAAGTTATTAAATGATTGCAGAAATTAAGGACTAGGTGCTAAGGACACATGAAGGAATCCGAAATTACACACTAATTATTACAAATTGTGATACCTCTTGCATAAAATTCTACCTTATATTATTTTAAAGTAAGTTTATCCACTTCATACCTTACCATATACAATAAGAGTATGTCAAACTTTGAACAAAAGAAAATAAAGTCTTTAATCAAAAACTTGTTTGCTCAAAAAATAATAGAAAGCCTACATTACAAAGTTTTCTACCATCAATAATCGATACCTGTATATCGCAGCTCAATTGTTGGAAGGACGAATTCCTAAACAAAGCGCAGTTGACAGTGTTCTTTTAGGAACTTGGCAGAGTTTGCAGCAGTCCCATAACCATTACTGTATGCGATGCATTTAAATAACGCTCGGGCAGCACCGAACTGTACCCTGTCTTGCATGATGTCATAAGAACGTTTAGCACTTTAGCATTCCGAATACCACATTGCTGGCAGGAACTGATTGCGGCGTTGGAAACCTGGTTTCAATTCACGGCAACTCAGTTTTTTTATCTAACTCAAATTGTTCCGTTTCATTAAATAAAGGTTTATAATTAAATGTTT
Organism: Amphibolips quercusostensackenii; assembly: GCA_032357855.1. NCBI lineage: Eukaryota > Metazoa > Arthropoda > Insecta > Hymenoptera > Cynipidae > Amphibolips > Amphibolips quercusostensackenii. The sequence continues at coordinate 9,473 of JAUELO010443042.1, read as the reverse complement.
GAAACCAAATTCTTGCACAGGAACCTTGAAGATTAGAATTCTTGTATACAGTAAATTCTATAATAGATCAGACTAATTAGTATCCATAATTCAAAAAGTGAATTAATGTTTTACACTTCAATTAAATTTTTGCTGAACAAATTATAAATTTTAAAAAAATGTATATGAACTCTAAGAGTAATTATATCTCGTTAGAATATTTTATGTTCTTCATTTCAGTAGCTACAAGAAGAAAAAAGGTAATTCCGCGGTGATACAGAGTTTTTTAATTCAATTTTCAGCTAAGTCGAACCGGATTGTACTTGATTCAATTTGATTTATATAGAGAAAAAATATACCTTGCTCGGATAATCTTCTTCTTTATTATCACACCATTTTTATTCAAAAAGTAACGAGGATTACGACGTTAACGCTGTCTGCCGTCTGATCTATTTCAAAAAAGATTTATAAGCAATAACAATGTTTTCTTTGTTTTTTCTGTTACCAATTCTATATGTTCTACCCAAACTTCAGCCAGGCGCAGGAGATGGCGTCAGAATTTTTATCCTAAACTAAGTGAAACTCTTACCGAAACACCTTTAATTTCTAACCGTTCCAAAACTCACCCGCACTGTAAATTTTCATTATGACTTCGAAGATAGATTACTTCTACATTATTTAAATTGGCCTAGATTGACTACCAGAAATCTTTCTATTTAACCTTTCATGAGCTGATCATCTCTCTGTTAGAAAGCTTGAAAGTTCATCCACACATAGTAAGATGCATAGAGAAATTAATTCCACTTTGGAAAATTAGATTCACTGTGTCATCTGGAAATTATCGTATGACAATGAACAGCGTCACCTACCAGAGTGACGTCTTTTAAGACGACACCACGAGCCCTCTGCTGTTTTGCATCCGACTTCTGACACTACCTCTCGCACTTCGCAATTCTCATGTATACCTCTGCAGCGACACTAATCGTTGCTAGCGTAAAATAGCTGATGTATTTAAATGGATAACCTAAAGACCTATGCTTCTAGTGCAAGGCAACTTCAGAGTGATTTAAGTATCTTCAAGGGGTACACAAGAGAAAGTGGGATGGACTTTAGATTGGTCAATTGTGCCAAAATGCATCTGAACCGAGAAGAACTCACTATAGTTTACGTGAACTCTCAACTTGTGTAAATGAGTACTAACAGACACCTTGGCACTGAAGAGACCTATTAATACCTAGGCGTGCCTGATAGCTAAAATATCTTTTCAAGACTTTTTCTCATATGTCCGATCGTTTGGTTTAACATTTAAATATTGAATTTTCCCATAGTATTTTAACCTGCAGCCCGTACACCGGTCGTTTTGACCGGGGCGGAGAGCTTCCCCTTCCTTTCCCTCTAACCCTATGCATGCCAGAAGGTTCAGCTCTTCAGTGGCCTCCTAGCTGCTATCAACAAAGGTAAGGTGAGTGTTTATATCGTTCTTCTTTTGCTAGTAGCACTATTTTTTACGTAATGTTTTACAGAACCACGGTTAAGAAGACCGGAGTGTACGCTTAACGTTCTGGTTTTCCCCGGTCCTTTTGACCGAAATTTACTATTCACAATCATCTACAGCCTACAATTCTTAACCAATTTTTAAAATTTATTTTTAGAAGTGATCAGCAATAGTTGCATAAGAGCGTCTATGGATTATATTTTTCAATTTTTGTTATTATTGATCTTTTATATGAATAAACAAAGAGCGAAAATGAGACATTTTTTAATTGTTATTTTTTATCTTCAAGTAAATAACTTAATTAATCCCATTCTCGATAAAAATGAATGTCGAAGTATCTAAAGAACATAAATTATTAACAGAATATTGAATCTAATTGTTATAAGCAAATTCTATTAAAAAAATGGCAACATCGTCAAAATTCTGCTTGAAAAGTATATTTGTAAGTTGAAACTGCTTGATTTCCTCGACAGAATCATATTTGATCATGAAAATTTGTTTTTTGGTATAATTTGTTTATTGTGAACAATTCATGTAAATAAATGCATAGTTTAGGCGTTTATTGGCAGGAAGTAATCGTTTTTCTTTCTCACTACCTTTAAATCATATTAGTGGTAATATTTAGTAATAAATATTGGTCATTCGATATTATTTTTTTATTTTATAAATAAATTTCATAAATAAATGCATAGTTTGGTTATTTATAGAAAGACAGTAATAGTTTTTTTTATAATCGTCTTCACATTACATAAGTAGTGATGTTTAATGACGAAGAATTGACAATCAATATTATTTGTTTATTTTATAAACAAATTTCATAAAGAAATGCATAGTTTGACCATTCATAGATAGAAAGTGTTCGTTTTTCTTTCTGATCGTCTTTAAATTATATAAGTGGTAATGTTTAGTGATGCAGACTTGTTATTTGATATTATTTGTTTTCCAGTGATATCATCTGAAGGCAATATTGAAAAACGTATATTTATGTCTATACATTTTTACGAGAAAAAAATGGCAGAAAAGCCTTCAACTAGCGGCTCCAAGTTCCGAGTTGATGATCTCGATTTTTCTGAAACCATTCTTAGTGTTTTGTTGGATGAAGATGATAAGGAAGTCGCTTCTGACAGTGCAGATGAAGGTCTCCTTATAGACTTCGATGACAAAATTGACGACGTTGATTATGAGCCATCATCGGCGGATGATTATGATGATGATACTGACAGAGATGGGGAAGAGTTGGACCCACGATCGGAACGTGACTTCACCGAAGAAGAAATTGCGAGAGCAGCTGAACAAAACGTTTTCCTCAATATAGCTGAAACTTATCTAGCAGCTGACGGTTCTGAATGGCATTCTGAACCACTTTCCTACCAAGTTAAAACAGCGAGAGGAAATATTCTGTCTCGTGTTATAGGCGTGAAAGGTCCTGCTTGAGCACTCGAGGACAAACCAGCAGACAAGAAGCTGTGGGACATACTTTTTAATTCAGTGATGATTGATGAGATAGTCAAATGGACTAAGAAGAAACTTGCTTCAGCTCGTAAAATAATACGTGGAAGATCTGTAACGAATCAAGTCAACAAAGAAAATTTATTGGGAAAGTACCGGGATACTGATGGTGACAAAAGAAATGGCTACATTGCGCTTCTTCTGGTTTCATCGATTAACAAATCATCCAATAAAGATCTCAATTATCTTTTCTCTACCTGGATCTCAGGGAGGTCAATTTAGCGGTCTGTCATGTCAAATAAACGATTTGAAATTTTGAGCTCGGCCATCAGGTATGATAATCCTGAAACTAAAGGGGCAAGAAGAATAAATGATAGGGCTGCCCCCATTTAATTCATTTTTGAACGGTTCGTGAAAAATTGCCAAGCTCCAATGAGCCTGAGCGATTCAGTATGCATTGATGAAATGCTGGTACCATTTCGAGGCCGATGTAAATTCAGGCAATACATGCCGAAAAAGCCAGCAAAATATGGTCTCAAGGTACAATGCCTCACCGATGCCAAAAACTCGTAGTTTTATTATGCCTATGTTAACACGGGCAAATACTCAGATGGAATAGGACTATCAGCAGAAGAAAAATAACTATCGATCTCCTCTCAATCAGTTTTACGACTAGTCAAAGGTATAAAAAACACTGTGAGGAATGTTACTGCCGACAATTGGTATCGTTCTGTTGAGCTGTGCAGAGAGCTCACAAAGCGGGAACTTACTTTGGTCGGAACTCTAAAAGAAACAAGAGGAAAATACCTCCGCGATTTCAAGCTTCCAGCAAGAGACCTGTAACTGATACCAAATTTGGCTTTTCACAAGATAATATGACACTGTTGTCATTTGTCCCAAAAAAAATTAAAATGTGCTACTAATCTCAACCATGTTTTACGACAAAGTGATAGATGCTGAAACTCGATAACCGGAAAAGATAATGTATTATAACAAGACAAAAGGGTGAGTTGATAGCCTTGACAGAAAGTGCTCCGTTTATTCTTTGAAAGGGAAATCGCAGAGATGGCCTATGTCTCTCTTTTTTCGCATCTGCGATATTGCGGGTGCCAACGCCCACATATTATTCCTCTGTTTCCGAGGAAATCCTTTGACTCACAAGGTTTGAATTTTTAAAACAGCTGGCAATCAAACTTATGACTCCGCAGTTACAAAAAGACGTCAGAAAAATATCAGGCACAACGTTGAAGACCTCATCAACCTTGTTCTTGGCAAAAACAATGCTGAGGCTATCGATGTTCCTGGTAAAATTGTGCAACAAGAAGAAGAGGAAGCAAGCGAACGTCAAATTGAGCCCCCACCAAAAAAAAAGAAAGACTTGCGGCTATTGTGACTGGGAGAAGAAGCGTGAAACCCAAAGAGACTGCGATATATATGGTTCTCCCATTTGCGGTGAGCATTCCCAAACGTAGAGTATGTCCACAGTACGCAACGCAGAGGCATGTCTCAGCAGCAAACTTCACTAAATTGATCTAATCTTGACTGATATAAATCGGTTGTGAACAATGAGGACTGACGAGTCTGAACTGAATTGATTTTGACTGATTGAGAACGGATTGTGATTTGAAACCTCTTTTTTGGGGTCTGTACCACTAAGAGCATTTTTTACAGGCTTTTTATTTGTTTACTGAAACTGCCTCTAGTCTAAGATTTTTAAGTAGGCACTAAACCCGTTTTATGAGGCTAGTTTAAAAAAAATTGTGGTCTTCTAATTCATATTTTACTTCACATTTTTATAATGGTGTTTTTTAATTAATAAATTCATCTTTTATTGCCATTCAGCGTACTACGTCAATTGTACCTCACGCTTTACGTAATATCACATTTCAAAATAGATAAAGCAGATAAATTGAACGCCCCGGTCAAAAATTCCGAGGTGTACCCTTTGCGTTCCGTGAAGGGGTGTACGGGCTGCAGGTTAAATAAATAAGACTATAATAAAGCGTACTATCGAAAAATGTGTAAATAAAATTTTGTAAAAATTTTGAAAAGATACAATTGCGCTTCAAGACTTTTTCTCTTATCTCACGAAGTTTAGCTCAAAATTTAAATTTTAGATTTTTTAAATAATATTTTTGATAAATAAAACCGAAATGATAAGTCCTATTGAAAAATACTTTTAGAGAATTGTTTTTAAACTTTTTAAGAGCTGCAATTACTTATTGAAATTTTTTTGTATATTTTCTGTCATTTGGCTTAAAATTATAATTTTCAGCTTGTTTATTTCCGATGCATTAAAAAAAAATCGACCCCTACAGAAGAATGGTTTAAACAAAAATTGTAGATATATCAAAAAGATTCAATTTCTCTCTTATACTTTTCTCCAGTATCTGTCTTCGTTTGGCGTAAAAACGGAATATTAGATTTTTAGATAGCATTTTCAGTGGATAAAACCATAAGCGTTGATTAAGGAATACTGGTTAACGAACTCGTTCATTCTTTTAGGACCCAGAAAAAGTATGCCAAAGCTTGATTTGATCCGTTTATTTTTACAAAAGTTATCGTGTATACGGATGAACAGACAGACAGACGCCATCGCTGAAACTCGATTTTTCTTTTCAGGGGGTCTTGAGACGTGGATATCCGTAAAAAACTGTAGCGTTAATTTTTTAGACAATTTTAATACTTTCTCAATAATAAATAATAAGAATGTAAAAATAAAATTTCTTGAAAAAGACTCGGAAAAATTTTTGTTGTGTTCGTAAATAATGTAAAAATAATGTATGTTCGAAATCAGAAACAAAAATTTACTTTTTTTTATTTTTTTTGAACTCGTGTAATTATGTAAAAGATAAGTATATAACAGTAAATTAATTTCATTTTATTTTTATAAAAACAAGCATTTGAAAATACAGATAATTTTTTTATTGAAATTCACGAATTTATTGACTTTTTATATACCCTAACTTTAATGTATTAAGTCATTAAATTCTTAGCCTTGAAGCTGACTCTAATAAAATGTTAAAATCTCAGAAGGATAAGCTCGACGCTAATATTATGTAAGATAACAAATATAGAATATATATAATCCATAGTAAAGTCCTCGAATATTCCTTTGCTACGCTGCTAACCAAATTCTTTATTAGTACATTATTCAGTATTTCTCTACTTGGAGAAAATGAAAGTCATCTCTATTTCGATCTTCACTTCGGCAATCATCCTTATTTCTATTGGTAAATATAACAGTACAATAATATATAATTTTAAAAAGCAGGTTGAGCAACGACCATAGGGCCGAAACACTCGTGTGTCTTGAGAACGAGGAGCAATCAATGGATGACAGCTTTCTGCATTCATCTCGCAAGTGCCTTGTCATGCTTCGCACCTTCGAGTGCATCGGTCTCAAGGACGATCATTTCAACTGAATATCTCGGCAACTATTGTCGCAGTTCCCTTATACGGCCTTATCACCTCTTCCCCTTTTCTTTCTCCTTGACTGGAATGTTGTATTTGGAAGAAGTTGCGAATTCAATTAAGAATATTGTTCGTTTTTCAAAGTCCTGGATAACGATGTTAAGCCTTAAGTTTTCAATGGAGACTGCTCTCCAAAACTCGTAATTCCAGGAAATTCGTCATTTCTCGTTCTAGACAATTGAGTTTATAGCTTATCTGGTAAAATAGACAGCTATTCTTTTCTTTAAAAGAGAAAATGGTGGGTATTTCAATGCTCTAAAAGTGAAGCAGGTGTAGGCTGAAGAGCACGTACCAGTCAAAGACTTAACGTTGTTTGAGACTAGTCTGAAAGCGGTATTTAATCGGTATTTCTTTTCACGAGTGCTACCTTAAATACAAGAGTGGCTTAGATTTGCGTCGGCGCGAATACGTTTTCGGCAGTACCTCTTTGTCTCACACGTGGAATTCTTGCGGCTTTTGCGCCGACGCGAATCTAGCCACTCTCATTTAAAGCGGAAAGCATGCACTTTTGCATAGCAAATAAGCACAAGCTATAACGCACAAGAGAACACGCTATAACGCACACGGATCTAAAAAGTAAGTGATTTTATGTGAAACAACTTCTTCGCCTGTCTTTCATTATGGAACAGAAAATTTAAAATCGTCCGCTACAAGCGGCTGCATATTGCACAAGAAGGCTGCAGAATGCATGAATGTTTAATGTTACGAACTTTCCGACGTGTTCTGCGCCATGCTGTTCGAGAATCACAGCGATTGGAATGGAGGCCTGTGGTTGGTCGAGGACAATGTGCGTCATAAATCATGCGCTGCACAAATTGTGTGCTTCACGCTCATGCTATTTTATTCTAGACAGGGTTACTGTAGGCTCGCCGGTGTAACTGGGTCCGTAGAATCGAGGTCCAACTCTGTTTAAGTACTCAGTTATATTTTCACAAATGCGCAGTGTTTTGTGCGTGTTTCCTAATTAGAGGCCGGGCAGCGGGACAGTTGCGACTTACGGCGCCGTTACTGAATTACTTTTGCAGTTTATACTGGGCAATTATACTGCGCAAAGTACGAATTTTATTTCAAGGAACTAATACGCACTGGTGAATAAGAGCAAATTAAAAGTTAGATAATTATTATTATGACTTACCTGCTTTTTAACATGTATTTCATCCACACAAAGTCCGAAAAAATCATCTTGAGAGGTTCATTCTCAAAATGACACTGCGAGGCCGATTTTTGTTGCAGCACAAAAGAACACCGATTTTAGTATACTTTTGAAGATCAGCGTTTTTCTGTGTATTAAAGATAGAATGGCTCTCATTTGTATCTCAAAATATCCTAGGAACGAGATAAAAAAAATGCATCGTGAATGATAGCTCGTCCGATAATATAAAAAGTTTGCGGTTCTAGTGATTTCGTAAAAAATATGTGTATTTGAAATCATTTGCTATACTTTAGTTATATTGCAGATATACCTTACACACACACACACACACACACATATATATATATATATATATATATATATACACATACTTTAGTAACCCAGAAAAACAGTGGGATAATTTTTTTCACAGATTATTTTTTATCGTCTCGAAATGAGATATTTTCTTTTCAAAATGAGAATACTTCAAGTGTAAAACTAGAACATGAACACACTTGCATTCTCATTCTCCGGTGTCTTATTTTCGTTGCAACTTAAAACAGCACTGAATCAGCGTACTTTTGAGGATCGATGTTTTTCTGTGAATACTTTCTTTATACTTCACCTATACATTTAAATACTTTAGCTATATTTCAAATATACATTCAATATACATTATTCAAATGTACATGCTGTATGGAATAGTCTCGTTTACCATATTTTACTATATTATCTTAGAGATGTTACTCCCAGACTACTTTCCACATGTTTTCCTAAATCAATTTTATAACAAAATTTGTTTACCTGGAAAACCAAGAAGACTGCAATAAGTTTTGTATTCGCAAAATCGAAGATCTTTTCACCTTGTTATAATTATTAAAACCTCTACTTTTTATATAACACTTTTAAACTTTGGCACGTATACAAGTCAATAAGTTAATCTAAATTAATCATTTCGTTAGGCAGTTTTAGTAACGAACACATATAAATTAAGGAATTTGTCCCTCACGCTGGGAAAATAAACTGTAACTTTGTTTTTGATTACTATTGAATCGAAAAATTAAGGCTATATGTTTTTGTGGGCGTCGCATTATCTACCGATGCATATTAAATGTTTTTGAAGGATTTTGATTCGCAGAACTTTGACCAAAAATGGCGCAGAGAGCAAATCCATGTGACGCATGGAAATGACCTTAAATACATTGAAAATTTTTAAAAACAGATAAATCAGTTGAAATTTTTTTAAACGCCAGGAGGTTTTCTGCGTGGAGTATTTTTATCTGAATCTCTATTGTACACATCCTTTTTGAATATTTTTAATAGTTTATTTTCAATGCGTATATTTTTTTTAATTTTATTGCAAAAACAGAAAAAAGGCTCTTTGAACTTATCGTCTAAAACTTTAACAACAAAGTCTCAGTTAATCCAAATTTAATTTCTTCCAAAATTTATTTTACAAAAAAATCAAGCACAGAAGTACGAGCTTGTTAATTGGAATTTCGCATAACCTGAAACTAAAGTTTCAAGTTATGTTGTTATATATATGCTCTCTACGATGCCTGTGGTTAGCTAAAGCGACCCACTATTGAGGCTGGTTGAACCTGATTCGCCAAACAAGTCTTTTTCAAAAAACCCGGGGAAACGGGAAGCCAAATCGGATTAGTGTTATGTCCGCTGTCCCTATAATTGTTATTAGGGTGTTTTAGGATTTCAATTGCTTCTCTGTGTTTTCCTGGAAAATATTACATGTTTTTGCAATGACGGTAAATTTGTCAAATAAAATGCTATGTCCTGTTTCGATATGACGCTCAGATAGTGCTAATTACATGAAATGTTTTAGCCTGACTTTACTTTCATGTTCATTTACACGCTGGCTCACCGCTCTCCTGGTTTCTTCAATGTAGACTTTGCCACAAGAGCAAGGGATTTTATATACTCTTGGAT